>CM076572.1:143947557-144187446 GCA_034641835.2 Pinus albicaulis | reverse complement strand
GTAGCTCTCTTATTTTTCCATTATACATGATGTACATTTATAGTACAATGGTGTGACTCTTGGTTTCACATTCCAAGGTCACTTGGACTCCATTGTGACTTTTCGCATTCCACACCTACCCATGGAGGATTAGGTGTTCCAACATGTTCATATCAGGACTCCATGAAAATAAAGTTGAATTAGCTGGGGTCACTTTTACCTTATCTACAGTTGTCATTTAAGATGCTACAAGAATCCCTAATGTTGGGGAGAAATGGTTCAAGAAAGGCAGATTGAAGAAACATGTAATATTCCCAAATTTTCACCTGATATTTGGAATATTAGAGTTCTTAATTTTCTTAATGAATTAAGTAAATAAAATGGTGGAGGGACCCATAATCCTCAATATGAACAAATATCCACTTTTTGTGTGTGAATGTGGATTAATTAAGCCTAGATCTGTATAATAAGGTAGTTGAGCAACTAGTAATGTGAATGGAATGGGAGATGTCTCATTTATGAGATAGATCATGGAGGTTGACAGAGTCGACTAAGATCTTGAAGATGTCAAACAAAAAGATCATGGAACATTCATGATAAAGTGACGGAGGATGTTGTGCAATTAAAGCACACATGATGGAGAGGGTGTACATTGCACCTAGACATGATGGATGATTTGGTCAAACAGTGCAGTCAAACATGGAGGATTTGGTCCACATTCACAATGCAGTCTTGATGAGGGCCAAGGCATGGGAAGGTTCAAACATTATATAAAGAAGATGAAGGCAAGGATGAAAGCATGCTGGTTATTATTGATATAAGGATCTTTTTAGATCTGGAATTGTCATGTGACATTCCATTGCTTTCTCGGGATGTTTAGCAGAGATTGCAAGTGTTGTTTAGCACAGGGTGTTCCTAGTTGGGAATCCCACTTCTTTCTTAGAGCAGCTCTAGAAAGAGTATTTTACTTCATTCTACCTCAGGAATTGGTGCCACATCTCTTTTCCTACTTTCTGCAGAACATTCATATTCAGAAATTGCAGATTTCTGAAGATCAGTTTGGAAGGTGGAATTTGACTTCAGTACTTCTGCTGGAGAAATGGTGAGGGTTTATTCCTATAACCTTGGGCTTATAGATCAGCATTCCCAGAGCTTCATTTCAGATCTAGCATCAGACCAAAAGTTATTGACCTCCTAGCAACATTATTTCCTTTAGGAATTACGTTGTCCAATTTGCAAATCCAAAAGGAGGAAGGAAGTTACTAGCATTTCAGCTGTTAATCCTATGAGGGATCATCCCCTTACATTGCCATCAGTTTTTCCATCAGCTTGGAGTTTATTGTAGCATTTTCCAGTAGGCAGAAGGCCTCTCTTTCCCTCACAGCACAGTTTCTATTGGAATTTTTGTTGCAACAGCTGCAATCATTATTGGAGGATTGATAAGCTAGATCTAGAGCTTCTAGCTTATAGATCTGAAGAAGGGATTAGCCCTTCAAGCTTAGATCTGATCTTGCAACATATTTCGGACATCTATTTGACAGATCTAGCTTCAAATCTGTATTTCCCAGCAGATCAAGGATCAAATCCTAGGAGGGTGATTTTCCAAAGTTGTAGATCTGGAAAATCCTTTCTGGGTTATCTTGGCAATCCATCACATTGGCCAGATCTTGAATCTTGGCATTATCTGAGCTCCAGATTTGAGTAGATCTACATTTTAATTTTCATCCTACAGTCATATATTCATATTCTGCTGGAGGGACAGTGCAGTATTTGCTTCAGTGACTCTCCAGTTACGTAGTGCCTATTGTGGCATGTTTTCTGGGTGATTCTAGGCCATCTCTTTGGCTAGATATCCTTATATTTTGCACATTGTGTAACTGAATCTTCTCCAATATAATAAAATGGCTTAGCTTCTCTATAAATTCTGATTTTGTCTTAAGATTTATTGTTTATCTTGCTGCATTTCTTATATTGTGTTTAAGTATTACTGCATTCTCCCTTTTGGGATATTACAGTGGTATTGGAGCATGATCTTTGGCTTAGCTTGTGGACACTTCATCTTTTACATCAAAAGAAGAGGAAGATAGATGAGATCTATCATGGAGGATGAAAATTCTGCCACTCCTTTCTTTAGATCCATGCAATATCTCTCCAAGGAGGTCAATCCAATGAAGAAAGAAGGAAAAAAAGAATATCCAAGAAGAAGATGTGATAAGGAAGGTCCAAGCACTTCCTATCAGTAAAGAAGAATACCGAAGAATCATAGATATCCTCACAGACCCACTATGCCCACTTTCTTTGGAGAAGGTGAGAGGTGTAGAAATGAAGAAATAAGAACACCTGAGACTCATGAGACTCTCAATCTACATCTTGAAGAGTACAAAGCATAGTCTAGAGCATTCAAGGAGAAGCTAACTCTCCAACAATTCTTCAAAATCAAAGAAGAAAGAGGATCCTATAGCAGCAATAGAAGAGAGAATCATAATAGATTCTATTTTCCTACATTTTATGGATCTTCCTCAAGTACTGTTAGAGATTGGAGGAGAGAGTTAGATGCATTTTTCAGGCTACATCCTCTAACTGAAGAAGAGGCTGTTCAAATTGCAGCACTTCATCTTTTAGATGAAGCCAAGGATTGGTGGTTTGGTCACATAGAGCATCCAAAGGTGACTAAATATTCAGATTTATTTCACAAGTTGAGGAAGGAATTAATGTGAGAAAACCAGAGATGTGTCAAAAAGTGACATTTCCTAAGGAGGAGAATTTCAATCTTGTCACTCTGGAAAAGAAGTCACTACATTCACCACCAACTGCAGAAGTACTTGCATCCGGAGAAAAGACACTTGCATCTTTGAAAGATAGTCATGAGCTCTTGACATATAGAGTCTGATGCATGATTCAGGAGATGGATGAGGGAAAGGAGGAAGATTCTAGTGTTGGTACACTTGGAGAAGAGAAGCCATCACTCTTACCAGTAGTTGGATGCACTATTGTCTCGGTTGGAGGAACTCTTGTGTTCTGGAAAGAGGTTCCCACACATCAGTTGATCCAAAGTATGCATGAAAATTCATCGCCTATTTTTTCAGTAGATCTTATTGAAACTTATGGGGACATGCCATCAGGGCCAATGCATGACGAAGGGTTAGATCCAAAGGCTGATTTGAAGCAGCAAACTATCACAGCACAGAGGACCCTTGATCTAATCAAGGAGGAGATGAAAATTTGTCCCAGTTTGTCATGGATAGACTACATTCAACCTCTTGAGTTGAAGTGTAGAGTTTCAAAAGAAGGGATGAGCATGATCCTATGTACAATGACTGGTTATGAGATCAGTATTTTACCTTGCTTTGAGACAGTAGATGTATCACCTTGCAGATCTACAACGAAGTCACTTAGCAGCAGTGATAATGATGAGGCCCCATTATTCTTAGAGCATTGTGAAGGTATATTCACTCATGAAGCAATGGAGTACAAGATGATGAAGGGTAGACATCTAGATATGAGAAATCTTTTCTCCTTTCTTGATGACACTTTCTCAATGAGCAACTCACATCTCAAAGAGAAACCTCTACCTACAGCAAATCCAAAACCTCATTGGTTTTGGAAGGCCATGGATGAGAAGAAGGTATCATTAAGAGATCTCATTGGAGGTGCACTTCAACATTTCATGAGGTGCAAAGTTCTTCATCAGTTTGGTGAAGATGGTATTCTACAAAAGGGGGATACCATGATTATGCAACACATCACTCATTTTCCATATTGGGATGAGTGGATGAGGATGATAAGCAAGGGGTTGCATGACCACTTGTAGATGTATGACATGGGCCAGCAAGCTTGGTTACATTGGTTGCCCTTGGGAGATTCTTGTCACTGCCCAAAGGCTCCTATTTCCTTGATCCATGCCTTGAGGAACACTTATGAAATGAAGAAAGAGGCATGGCTATGCTGGCTGCTCTCAAGTGAGTATGGTTACCACCCAATAGCTCATAATTTTATGATTCATGCCTTGTGTATCAATGTTAGAATGAAGAAAAAGAAGGAATGTTCATTTTGGTTTCACTTGAGAGATATTGGCCACCACATGACATCTCCTATGTTTATGTGTTTTGTATTGGGTAAAGCTTGGCATGATGCTCTCACAATGTGCATTGATGATGTTTCTTTGTATTGGGTTGACGTGACATTCCATATGTCCATTAGTATGTTTTTTCTTCATGATGCACATGAGGAGGAAAGAAAGCAACAAGAGCTCTTGTTGCTTTGGTTGCTTTTGGGGGAGCTTGGCTTGTCCATCTTACATAGAGGAGATGGAGGATGGCAGCAAAGGGCCTTACTCCGGTGGTTTCTATTAGGAGAATATGGTTTGACATCTTTGTCCACCCATATAGCTCCTTTCCTTCTTCTTTTTCATAACTTTGGAATGATGCTTAGATCCAACAAGGCCAATAGGATTAAGGATAAGAGCATATCAATGCTCAATCAAATTCATGAAGCATGGGATGAAGAGATGAATTGTGTGATGTAGCTTTTCCTTTGTGGAAAGAGCTACTTTATTTTATGTATCTCATGTATTGATGATGAAGTTGGACATCATATGGTTGTCACTTGGTACTTCATGATGGAAGGGGGGCATCTAACCATACACTTAGAGGTCATTCTATATGTTTTTTAAAGACAACTTTGGAACCAAACATACATAACACATTGCAGCAAATGGAGAAAGCCCTCCTTATGTGGATGCCATTTGGAGGTGAATAGATGGCTTTTCATCTCATCTACCTTTTGAGTTGCTTGAGGACAAGCAACATTTTGTTGGGGAGGACTATAATATTCCCAAATTTTCACCTGATATTTGGAATATTAGAGTTCTCAATTTTCTTAATGAATTAAGTAAATAAAAGGGTGGAGGGACCCATAATCCTCAATATGAATAAATATCCACTTTTTCTGTGTGAATTTGGATTAATTAAGCCTAGATCTGCATAATAAGGTAGTTGATCAACTACTAACGTGAATGGAATTAGAGATCATGTCTCATTTATGAGATAGATCATGGAGGTCGACAGAGTCAACTAAGATCTTGAACATGTCAAATAGAAGATCATGGAACATTCATGATAAATTGATGGAGGATGTTGTGCAATTAAAGCACACATGATGGATAGGGTGTACATTGCACCTAGACATGATGGATGATTTGGTCAAACAGCAAAGTCAAACATGGAGGATTTGGTCCACATGCACAACGCAATCTAGATGAGGGCCAAGGCATGGAAGGCTCAAACATTATACAAAGAAGATGAATGCATGTTGGTTATTCTTGATGTAAGGATATTTTCAGATCTAGAATTGTCATGTGACATTCTATTGCTTTCTTGGGTTGTTTAGCAAAGATTGCAAGTGTTGTTTAGCACAGGGTGTTCCTGGTTGGGAATCCCACCTCTTTCTTAGAGTAGCTCTAGAAAGAGTATTTTACTTCATTCTACATCAGGAATTGGTACCACATCTCTTTTCCTACTTTCTGCAGAACATTCATATTCAGAAATTGCAGATTTTTGAAGATCAGTTTGGAAGGTGGAAGTTGTCTGTAGTACTTTAGTTGGAGAATTGGTGAGGGTTTATTCCTATCGCCTTGGGCTTATAGATAAGCATTCCCAAAGTTTCATTTCAGATCCAACATCAGGCCAAAAGTTATTGACCTCCTAGCAGTAGTATTTCCTTCAAGAATTACGCTGTACAATTTTCAGA
This sequence comes from Pinus albicaulis, assembly GCA_034641835.2. Lineage (NCBI taxonomy): Eukaryota > Viridiplantae > Streptophyta > Pinopsida > Pinales > Pinaceae > Pinus > Pinus albicaulis. Next base: position 144,181,719 of record CM076572.1, on the reverse strand, counting down.
TCCGAAAGGAGGAAGGAAGTTACTAGAATTTCAGCTAGTAATCCTATGAGGGATCATCCCCTAACATTGCCATATTTTTTTCATCAGCCTGGAATTTATTGTAGCATTTTTTAGTAGGCAGAAGGCCTCTCTTTCCCTCACAGTGCAGTTTCTATTGGCAGTTGTGTTGCAGCAGTTGCAATCATTATTGGAGGACTGAGAAGCTAGATCTAGAGCTTCTAGCTTGTAGATACGAAGAAGGGATCAGCCCTTAAAGCTTAGATCTGATCTTGGAACATATTTCAGCCATCTATTTGAAATATCTAGCTTCAGATTTGTATTTCCCAGCAGATCAAGGATCAAATCCTTGGAGGGTGATTTTCCAAAGTTGTAGATCTAGAAAATCCTTTCTGGGTTATCTCGGGAATCCATCACATTGGCCAGATCTTGAATCTTGGCATCATCTAAGCTCCAGATTTGAGTAGATCTGAATTTTAATTTTTAGCCTGAAGTCATATATTCATATTCTGCTGAAGGGACAATGCAGTATTTGCTTCAGTGACTCTCCAGTTACGTAGTGCCTATTGTGGCATGTTTTCTGGGTGATTCTAGGCCATCTCTTTGGCTAGATCTCCTTATATTTTGCACATTGTGTAACTGAATCCTCTCCAATATAATAAAATGGCTCAGCTTCTCTGTAAATTCTGATGTTGTCTTAATATTTATTGTTTATCTTGCTGCAGTTCTTATATTGTGTTTAAGTATTACCGTATTCTCCCTTTTAGGATATTACAAAACAATATTATGACTTCTTCCTCAGACCAATACATCAAAATCAAACAAGGAGATTCTTCCCTTTTTCACACTTCTTGGAGTGATATGCACCTATGATGAAGATTATAATGAAATATTTCTCATGTGAAGGCAGATTTTCAAGGCTCTATTCCTATCACATCCGGCTCTTGATGCACTTCACTAGGGTATGAATGTTTAACATACCCTATTATATTTTCTGGAGTATAGAGAAGATTGCCTACATTTCTTAGAAGAAGGATTATTGATGCCAATATGCTGGGTTAAACAGATCCTAGCATATATAAAAACTTGTGTGCTTTCTTCTCCTTTAAAAATCTCATTTAATTCTTCATAAAAAAACACATTTGATTCAACTCAAGCATACATAACGGAAAGAGAGATTATATAAACAAAAATATTGATATATAATAATATAAGAAACTCCAAATTCAAAACATCTGGCCAAATATTACAATGTAGGCCTCTCGGATCTTGGCCCTTTACAAAACTCTCAATCCATTTCTCTCGCTCTCTGTATTCCTCACCTCTCCTCACTTCTCTCTGTGTCCTTTCACACTCTCACAAGTTACATATTTATACATAAATATGAATTTATTCCACTCCATAATTTCCTCCACACAAATCTCAACTTAAAATATAAATTATATTTATCTTTTTTTGGAGTCAACTAAGTCCCGTTTATGGAATTCCTCATCCCTATATTATCTACCTAATTCACTCCACTCATATCCTTAATTATTTAAGGAATATTTACAATAATCCTCACATTTATAATTTCTCTCCTAATTTATTAAAAATGAGAAAATTAGTTAATAAAATAATTAAAATATCTCACCCCCTTTAATTACACAACTGAAGAATGAAAATTTAACTTGATGCTCCTGCATCAAACTCCCCGTGTAGAGAAGTTTCCATAGACTCCTGTCTATGAGGTCTGTCGCTTTTCTGTAACAATGCGACAGCCACAAGTCCTGATGACTTGCTCCCTCCAGGATTCCAAACTCTGTTCTGCCGCTGGTCCTTCAAAGTATCAACTCGATTTGGTAACTCATCACTCACTCTCTCGATCAGATTCCATCGGCTTCTCCAATGCTTTCTTTCGTCAATTCCTTGGAGCAATTCCTTTTGGTCAAACTATTTCATCTCCAACTGATCTGAACACTCAAATTTCTGCAATGAAAAATAATCAAGAACTCCTTCTTGATTACACCCATAGTCTTTGATTTTTTAATAGAAACAACTTTCTCGTCCAGTTCTGTACCTGCATTCACCAACAAAATGTTAGTTTTAAAAAGATAAGACCTTTCAGTCTCTTTTGATGCTTTAGGCATCAATCTCCCATCATTGACCTTCTGGACGTCAATATATTCTGTTTTGAACTGCTGGCTGCTTCCATATTCATCCTGTTGATTCAATATTTCTGTCTCCTTTATGTCTCTACGGACATAACTTTCTTACTGCTCCTGATCTTTCATCCCAATGCCAAATAATTTCTGCTCAATTTCTCTGATTTCAACATCATATCTGTTAATGTCATTTTTTGTACCTATAGTTACATTATTATTTGAAAAGTTATAACATTCATTCAACTCTCTAAATGTTAAAAACATTTCGTCCCTATCACACATAGTAACTATAATTCCTTCCAGATCAGGTTCTGCAAGTTTTACTTCTCTCTCAGGTTCCTTAAGCCATCGTTCCAAGAACTCGATTTCCATATGAAATCTTTCTAGTACTTTATCACAACCATCATTCCCAGCTTGATTCTTCTTCTGGAAATCTTCCTGAGTTGTCCTGGTTTCTATTCCATCACATTGTAAAATTTCATCAGCAAATTCATCAAACAAATACATTTGTTTACCTCCTTGGAAGATATCTTTGGCATTTCTACTATGCTCCTACTCCAACAGTTTCAACTTGCAGTCTCACACTAAACACGACTTGATTTATGATTTCTTCCTACTGCAACAAATCAGTATGTTTTTCTTCTGAAAGGAATTTTCCATCACACTTCTCCTTAAGAGTTTCATTCATCTCCGTGATAGTTCCATCAGACTGCTCACCCTCTTTCGCACATCCTGCAAACATACATAAACTGTGAGATTTAAAAATGCAAGGCTTCATAGCCTCATCTGCTACTCTTGTCAACACATCTTTAGATTCTGCTGAACTATCCCAATAGTTCATGAGATCTTCCTCATTGATCTCTTCACCCAGAATTTCACCCTGTTCTGGGCCACAAATGGAAACATCCATTTTTAACTCAACCTCTCTGAGTTCTTCACACCCCAACATCTTCTCGAGCTTCCTCAGCTCTTCTGTCAACTGTATGTTTACCTACTTTTCCCTCTTTGCGTGTAGTATCTGCCACTTTACCTTCTTTCTCATGGTCCACCCATGTGTCCGATCTTTCACATTTTCCTGAAACAATTCCATTAAAAATTCAAGGTGAACTTTTATCTCAGCCTTCTCCCACTCGTACTCTTCATCCGTCAACTGTTCACATATGCCACTTACCTTGACATTTTCCTTCTTCTTCCTTCTGATGTGGTCTTCATCAAATCTTCGGAAATGACTGACACCAGTCATCCTCTCTTCCTTTGTGAACTTCATCCATTCACATGTGGATTTCATTCATCCACCTTTCAGCAATCCTTCACACTTGTCGTTCATAAAAAATGAAAGTTCTCCTCCTTCTCTTGGCTTCTGTTGGTTCTTTGTCTTGGAATTAATCACTGGCAACCCTTTTTCTTCACTTTGCTGCAAACAAATTTTTAATAATTTATAGTTTACAATGACCAAAATATTTGGGTGTCGGGCTCCGCCAATCATGCACCCCATTACATTCAGAATTTTTACTTAGCTTACGACTCTTTGACTTCAGACTTACACCAATTCTTCATCTTGAATGAAAATACTCAATCTTAACTCAAACTATCCAAACTTTCATTTGACTCTAACATCTGTTTTGAATTCAAGCTTTGCCCCAATAATAACGATAGTGGATATTTTGACTTAATTCAAGTTATACAATCCTCCAACAAACATACACCCCTAATACATTTTTAGGATGTAAAATCTTCACTCTCTTTCATACTTCATCCTTATGAAAAATCATCAGTTGCCCTTATCATTTCTCATGATACTGAAGTCTTTAGTCGAAATGCAATTCAAGTTTTTCAAGATTTATTTTAAGGTGAAAATAAATAAACCATTCAATCTTCAACTTTCAAAAATAGCTTCCTGAATTATCATAACTCATGCTCATGTCAAGGTTATTAATAAACCTTTCTTTCTGCAATCTCAATTCTCTGGTTTCCATTCTTCTGTGTCATCTTTGTCACTGCAAATACTCACATGCCCACAAGCTCATCATCTTAATGCAAACATTAACCTGCACTTTTATGCACCATACAACATCAATTCACATCTCTTCACCTGTGTACATAGAACACGTTTTTAACCTCTTTGATGAATAATGTACAACTTGTACATCACGTCCATCCTGAATATCAACTCCTTAGATACCGCCACATGATGTTAAAACAAATATTTTACAACATCAAGCAATTATGTTTTCAATCACAAATCAAAAGAATTCTCCTTTTCCCAACTACAAGATTTGGTCCAAAATTACTTCACCAAAACTACGAAGAATCCACATTATGCATAATAAAACCTCTCACATAAAAATGCATACTTATTTTTATATCACCCAGGATTACCACATTTTCCCATTCATTTTCCATTTATTTATACCTCTACATTTGCAACTAGTATGGAAAGGAGTTTTAATCAACCAGCTTTTCAAAATACCTGTACTCAATGAATATTGATTCATTCAATAAGCACTTACCTTAAATCTTCTCGTGGTTGAAATGATCCAACTCTTCTCTCGGGTATTCTTTTAGGAATACATTCAAGCCTCTACAGACTTACTTTGAACGTGCAAGGTTCATTTTCTCCCCAACAAATAAATCTCTTCCTAGCAATTTTCTAGCATAAATCTTTTCTAGCAAACAATGTTAGAACCCTTAAAAGTACACACAATATCCCCACTTAGCTTAAGTCAAGTTTCCTCATCTCCATCTCTCGAGTTTTTCTTCAATTTTGAAAAAAATCTTCTCAAAAAAGCAATTGAAGTTGACCTTAACATAATGTACTAGACTCCTTTTACTTCATGATATACAGACCTTGACTTCAACTTTGACACTAGTACATTAATTATCCCACTTCTTATACCATACAATCCACTTCTTACAAAAAAACCCCAAAATAATATAAACTCCTTTTCACACTTTATAAATCCTTCTTCTCACAACTCTCCTACTTAAAAATATAAAACTAAACTATGAAGTTATGCATTCTCAAAACCCACACATGGTTTTATGAAACCATATATTACCCACTCAAAACTGTGTGCAACAACTCACTATTTTTCCCCACCATACTTTACAACATCAATTTATTTTCACCTTTACCTCTATTATTTACTTTCACCTCATTCAATAGTCACTTATGAGTTTAACCATGCAAATTTTATGAGAAAGTAAATTAATGGCTTCTTGTGAGTTTAAATGAATAGCTTCTTGTAAAATGAATTTGAATAAGAAACTCATGTAAAATATATTCCAGGAAACTAACCATACCTCCAACTCAATACAATCCCTTTTACCAAAATACCATTTCACCCAAACTTTTCAATCTAACAACCAGAAGCAAACTATATAAAGTGGGACGTTTCATCAATGAGATGAATTCTTGTGGAATCAATCAACATGAAGTCAAATTACATTCTATAGTCCTCAATTAATCCCCTTCTTTCTTGAAAAAAAGCAGAACCAAAAGCCTCTGTATATGAGACTCGACTCCAAAGAATGATCATAATAAGCTCTCTACCTCAGAGCCCACTGCAGAAACTGCAACCATACCAGCTGAAATTTTGGTTAAAAGTCTAACATTTGCAAATGTGCAGAAGGGTACTTCTTTGGGTCACATGCAGAAACACAGCTTTTGGACCATTCATTTCTTGATAACTAAAACGATTTAAAAATCTGCAATTGCCTTTCCAAATATCTACTTAAAATTCTGGCAAAAATTCGATAGGGAAAACTCTAATTACCATTGAGTTAATTTGATCCTTGAAGTTCACTGGCTAACACTGGTTCAATATAATACCAAACAATGCAATTCAGAAATTGGGTTTGTAATAGTTCTATCTCCATCATTTATAATTTCAATAAAATGCAACGCACTCTAGCAACCTTCTTTCCTTAAATCTGCCAGATTTGTTATTGTTCCTCTTAAGAAGTCATAATTTTGTTGTTAGACTGCACTGCTATCAATGCAATTACCATACCATTGCAATGCCAGCAATGAAATACATCAGGACAGAGAAGAAACAATGTTGTACGCATTTTTCTACAGTGTTGGAATGCTACCATATGAACTGTCTTACCAGATGCTGGATTTACATCATCGATTCCCATATGCCTACGTCCAACACCTGCAACTGCTTCACTCTCATGCTCGCTCAAATTTATGTGCTGGTAGATTCAAATTTAATCTCAACAAAACTCTGTCATTCCTTTGTGTTCCACGCAGTCCCAGATTACTTCTTCCACCATCGTTGTCCAAATACACAACAATTCTTGCATTCACATGCTCAAATATATATATATATATATATATATATATATATATATATATACATATACATATACATATACATATACATATATATATAAATTTTTCAGACTCAACATGCCACAATCTTTTACCTATTTCAATCAACTCTCTCCCAGGAAATTCGACCTGCTCTCCTTTCTCATGACAAGCAATCAAAATAAAACAGCCTCACCGTAGGAGGGACTCATCCCCAAACTCATCTCCTTCACTCTGATACCAAAATGATGCCAAGATGGTGGGTTAAATATATCCTAGCATATATAAAAACTCATGTGCTTTCTTCTCCTTTAAAAATCTCATTTAATTCTTCATAAAAAAACACATTTGATTCAGCTCAAGTATACATAACGAAAAGAGATCTTATATAAACAAAAATACTGATATATAATAATATAAGAAACTCCAAATTCAAAAGATCTGACCAAATATTAAAATGAATGCCTCTCGGCTCTTGGCCCTTTACAAAACTCTCAATCCATTTCTCTCGCTCTCTGTATTCCTCACCTCTCATCAATTCTCTATATGTCCTTTCACACTCTCACAAGTTACATATTTATACATAAATATGAATTTATTCCACTCCATAATTTCCTCCACACAAATCTCAATTAAAATCTAAATTAGATTTATCTTTTTTTGGACTCAACTAAGTCCCATTTATGGAATTCCTCATCCCTAGATTATCTACCTAATTCACTCCACTCATATTCTTAATTATTTAAGGAATATTTACAATAATCCTCAAATTTATAATTTCTCTCCTAATTTATTAAAAATGAGAAAATTAATTAATAAAATAATTAAAATATCTCACCCCCTTTAATTACACAACTAAATAATGAAAATTTAACTTGATGCTCCTGCATCAATTATGAACATCAAATGAAAAGCCTATTCCATCATTCCCTCATAAAAATCATAGTCCTCCACCATCTTGATCAACTGAACATTGCTTGGAGCACCTTCATAGCCAATGATATCTTCATTGAGCCATCCATTTAGCATGCACAACTTATCCCTTCATCATCTTAGCCCACAATTCACTCATCATCATTAGATCAGTCCTCTTCACCTCCTTCATCTCCATCTCATCATGACCCTTCATCTCCATCTCATTATGAACCTTCATCACCATCTCATCATGATTTTGGGTCACCTAGCAGGATAAATGACATTGAGCCTAAGTGGGATAGTTTGGTTGAGGTTGAGTCATTGCCCAAAACCAACCAGAGAGGCTATAGGTATGTGTTTTCTTCACTTGGAGTGAAAGGGGCCAAGCCTTAAACATCAACACAACAGGTAGATAAAGATAAGGAAAATTTCATTGAGCCACTGATTCATGATGAGGAGGATAATCATGAAACTGAGCAAGAGTTTCAGATTGTGGACCTAGACAAAGGTGAAGAGGAAAAAATTACAAATGTAGCAATCAAAGGTAAATATGCCAAGATTAGTGAGCTCCATACTCATCTTGATAGGGCTAGATATGTAATTCACTTTCTTGGGCAAGAAAATGAGTAGTTGAAGACCAAACAGGTCATTGATGAGATGAAGTACTTCACTGCTCAAAGGGAGGCTCATAAGGCCAAAGCAATGCTAGATGAAGTAGTGGAGAAGTATGGTTTGCTATATGAGGAAGAAGAACAGGTACCAAGGTAGATACCTAGAATTAGAGGGCTGAAAAGAGCTCTATCTCTAGAGAGACAAAGGGAATATGAGCTAGTTGACCAGCTAACCCTAAATGAGAATCTTGCGATAGAAATCAATCAGAACAGGGAACCATGGCTTGATAGAGCCAACCAAGACTTGGAGAAGCTTCTAGGGAAGGCCAAAAAAGGCAATTACTTGTTAAGGAGGAAGGTCCAACTCCATGCTCAGAAAGAGAAAATTGCATTGGCCAAGCTCAAAAGAGCCAATGCCAAAATTGAAGAGTTGACCAAGGAGGAGGAGAAAAATTTGGATATCCTTGCTGAGGCTTCACTACAAGCTTAGACACACCTTCCTCAGCTATTCCAAAATTTTTGAGCGATTTTGCAACCTTTTGTTAAATTCTAGAAAACTTTGTGTTTTTTGAGATATTTAATTAGCAGAGAATTGGGCATTTGTGCAGCCCCCTAGGCGCTACGCAAATAATTGGAAAACTTTTTAAGGAGAAGGAAGGCCACATTGGATGAATAATCACTCATACATCTCAGAAAACCATGTTTCCAGATTTGGTTTGTATTTTTGATGGGTGAAAAGCCCAGAAACCACCAAAAATGACCTTTCTGCCCCTCTTTTCACCTTGGCGCTGTGCAAATACCATTCTTTGGAGATTAGATTTTTGAGGGGAGAAATGACCTCAATTTTCAAAACTTGAGGCATATTTGGAAAGAGGACAGGTAAGGCTTTCCAACAAGCTATTGTGGGCCTCATTTGGACACCGGGAAGGCCTCCAACACTGGCCCTAAACTAGGAATGTCCAAAAATGGTGCAAATGCATAGTGGATGGCGCAAATGTCAAGTTTGCTGATTTTTTCAGATTTTCTCTCCATTTTTTACTTTTCTTCAACAAATCCTCTTTCTACTCATGTAATTGATCATGGTAAATTGTAATTATGTCATGTATTACTTACCTAGGATAGATTCATAGGGTTAAATTCATTAATAAGTCATGATGAATCAGTTCAATGTAATGAGGAGTGAGTCACTTAGACCACCCTACACTTTAGTTTTCAGTTCAGCGATTAGTGGATCTCATCCTCACCTCATGGATTCAACCCTTGAGGATGAGTGAAGCTTTTTTTGATTTCTTTCTAGCCCCTTTCTTCACACTAGTGAAGGGTTGGAATCAGTTTGGATGTTTGCTAATTGATCAAGGAACTATTGTACTCAGTTTGGCCAGCTAATAAAGAGGGGTTGCAGCTATTTTATGGACACTTGTGGTATTGATGTCTATCATTGTCTTTTATTTAGTTTCATATGTTATAATGTATTGTATTCATGTTCACTTCATCTCTATGATATGATCTCTTTGAAGTTTTATATTCAGAATACAAGCTTGCTCATGCTCTATTTTTGGGAATTGATCATAGTTTCTCCATTTTCATCTGTCTAAGAAGAATACATCTCCCATGCTCTTCATAGATTCTTTTCAGTCTCAAAACCATTCCATGAAATCATATTCAAGTGATAAGCCTTGTGCCTACCTTGCCCCATTGATCCCTGCAAACCTACCTCATTTTCCCTGACCTAGCTCCCTTGACCTAATTTCTTCATTCAGCGATAACCCAACCAAAATCAAATCAAAAAAATCCCCTAAACTCTATATCTAGCCTTAAAACCCTAATTTCTCCAGCCCTCCTGGCTGTGACCCTTTTGGAGAGAGCCCTCTCCAGCTTGATAGGACTAGCTATCAAGTCAAAAGCTTGGTTTGTGGTTACCTCTGTTGGGGTTCCTTCCTCAGCCTTGGGAATCTGGTGGAGTGATAACATATTGGTGTCATTACTAGGGAATGAAGAGAAAAACTTGTCCCTAGGTGTACAACAAATATTTTGAAATTGACCCCTTAGATGATGGGATCAAGTTTCATAAGGCTGATTTCATAATTGCAGTTCCTCAAAAACAGATATGGCTTCTCGAAGAAGGTATACTAGGTCTAATCCTGATCCATATCCATTATCTCCCATCGAATATCCTGACAGAATCCTAAGGAGGCAAATATCTCAACGAGTTTCAAGCTCTTCAAAATCTCCTCCTCAAAATTTGGTAAGATCTTTCTCGTTACCTTCTGATTTGGTAGCCATACAAAATCTAGTATTTGATAACAAATTTGAGTTATAATTGTTTAGAAACAACTTTGAGACCGATTTGAATATAGTAGTCCCTGAACCTTGGATATTAGAGTTAAATCCATCATTATTTGAAGTTGCAAATGAGACTGATGTTAAAATATGGAGACAATATTACAAGCTAGAAAGTTTAGCCAATACCCTAAGTTACATTGCTGAAAAATCCTATATCCAATCCAACAAGAAACCCTTCATATTCTCGAAGTTTCCCAAACAGTTACTGTTTCATCATCCATCCCATCATCATCTCAACTTCCCCATCAAGGACCTCCTCAGATCAATGCATCCTTCGTTCCACCCCTCCACCACATTCAATAGGAATTATGGCTCGTTTTGGACCTTTATTTCTCCCTCGTAATATTATTGATATACCTCAAGGATATGGTCAAAGGCTTCCCCTTTTCGATGATAAACCTGAAATCACTTCCCATCAGCACATGGCCAAAATCACAACCTTCATAGATCTTGAAGAGTTAGATGCAAATGATGCCAAGATGCGAATCATCACACAAAGTTTTTCATGTGAAGTCAAAGTTTGGTTCCATGCCCTAGCAGCCAATTCTATTAGGACTCCTGTTGAACTAATTGATGCTTTCCTAGCTAGGTGGGATGAGAAGAAAAACCCTTTACAAATCCTTGCTAAATATCATTCCCTGAAACACAATCCCAATGAATCATTGCCTAATTACAATTCCCGATATCTTATAATCTATAATTCCATCCCAAATGAAATGAAACCACCTCATGGTTTAGCCCTTCTGCATTATCCCGATTATTTTCACCCAAATATGGCCTACTAATTGAGAGAAATAAATCCCACTACCCTTGAAGAAATGATCAAAAAATCAATGAGTGTTGAAGCCAATATATTGAATAAAAATTCCAAACTTAAAACTAAACGCAAAGTGACTATCAAAGAGGAACCTTACACTTCATTAGACGCTAAATTTGATGCCTTGCTTAAAACCATGGAGAGAATGGTTGATAGGATGTCTATTTCAGATAGACAAATAGAGCCACAAATCAGAAATCTGAACTTTTGAGGCCAGCAGTAGCAACCTTAGTTCCGAATAAAGCAGAGAGAGCAAAGATTTCCTAAAGCACAGTAGAAGTAGAAAATCATAACACCACTTCAACGAAAATATGCTCAGAGTGATGAAGAGGAAGAACCAACAGTAGAGGAGAACCTTCTTTTCACAGCCGATGGTCAGCCCATATTTCTCACCGAGGATGAAGAATATGTGGAAAAAACAAGTTAACCTAATGAAAAAAATTTCATAATGGTGAATGATCATGATTTAGAAGTAGAATCTGATGAATATCATAGATTATACATGAATGCATTGAGTTCCCAACAAAGGCAGTACTCCTTGAGGGGTCGTGATGTTCCAATAACTCCATCTCCAAAGAAGACAGTTCAAAAGAAAGAAGCACTGCTGAAACAAGTTCAAAATAAGGGTAAAGATATTGTAGCTCTGAATCAGAAAAGAAGAAATCAAACTTCTACAAGTGCACCTATCAAAGAAAGAGATATTCCAAGAAAACAAGCTACACCGAGAGATCATGTTGAGAAAAGGGATGTTATCATAAAAGAGGTAGATAAAACTATACATTTTAATTTAGAGTCAAAAATTTCTAAGTTAAAGGTGTCTATTCCTCTTACTAAATTGGTCAAAATTGATAAATACAAAACCCATGTAGTCAAATCCTTGAAAGTTGACCCTTTATCTGACATGGTTAATGTAGAGGATGATCAGCCCGAGCTGATATTTGGTCCTGCCATCGATGGTCAATCTGAAGATAGTGAGGTCCCATCATTTTACCTGAGTCTTAAAGTTCATCAATGCATCCTTCATAACAATATTTTTGACTCTAGGGCCTCCCACAACCTTATGCCCAAAGCCATCATGGAGAATCTCGGCCTTAACATAAACCACCCATATCATGATCTATATTCTTTCAATTATGGTCGCGTTCATTGTTTGGGTCTAATCAAAGATCTAGTTGTCTCCCTAGAGCATATTCCAGCCAAAAATGTCCTTATGGACATGGTAGTTGCTGATATTCCACCACATTTCAGTATGTTGTTGTCAAGATCCTGGGGGGGCAAATTGAGAGGTACGCTGCAGTTGGAATTTTCCTATGCCATTATTCATGTCTTCATTCAAATGAGAAAACTATACCGTGAGACTAAAATGAAATACATGATCACAAATGAGGAAAGGCCCAATAATCATCCTATTAACATTGTACATACAGACTTAGAATCCTTCATATTGTGCAATGATTTTGGGTTAAATGATGTAGATTTTCAATTGGTAGAAATAGAGGATGTTCTTGAAGTTTCAGATTGCATTGGAACAATGTTAGAAAAAGAGTAAGAGAATCTGCCTATTATATCTAAACAACCATCAGAGAAGGCAGATGAAATTTCAGAACAACATAATGAATCAGATCGGAAAATTGTGTCAAATCAGAATCAAGAGTTTCAGCACCTTGAAGAAGAAGATGGTCTTGGGAGCATGGAATTTGATGGTTCCGTTGGGAAAGACGGGACTGGTATTGGTTTATGGATCCGCAACCCATTTCAACAGAAAAATAAGGTCCCAAATAATGGCAGGTTATGTTCCTACAAACTAGCTTTTGATTGTACGAATAATGAGGCTGAATATGAAGCGCTCATTATTGGTTTGAAAATTCTGAAAAAATTGGGAGCTAGGAGAAGCGAAGTCTACGGTGATTTAGAGTTGGTTATTAAACAAATAAAAAGTGAGTATCAAGCTAATCACCCAAGGATGAGGCAATATAGGAACGCAGCACTTGACATTTTAAGAATGTTTTCAAAATATACACTTAAGGTAGTGCCAAGATTGCAAAACTTGATGGTTGATTCATTAGCCACTGCTACAAGTAATTTCAGATCTACAATGTTTTCAAATAAAATGTTTGAAATTCATATAAAGCTTGGGTGTGCCATTCTAGATAACTTGAAATTTTGGAAAGTTTTCTCGGATGATAAATAAGTGAACAATTTCCTTCAAAGTGAAGGTGAGTTTGAGAATTGTTCTATGGACGAAGTGTACGACAAGGATGACCAAGTTATTAAGCCAGATCATATTTACATACTTCAACTCAAGGACAATAACATTCCAAAACGTCTCATGCCTTTGGAAGAGTTATTTGATCAAGATGGTGTGGCGAGAAAACCTACTTTGGTCCCCACAAAAAAAGGCGTAGAAGATGTTAATATTGGAACATCGGAGCAGCCAAATTTCATCAAGCTTTCAAAGCCTTTTCCATCATAGGTAAAGTCTAAATATGTTGATTCGTTTTTTGTGTTTTCTGACGTGCTTTCGTGGGATTACTCAAATCTAAAGGTGTACAATCAAGATATCATTCAACACACAATCTTGATCAAGCCAAACCAAAATCCTTTTAGACAGAAGCTGAGAAGAATAAACCCAAAGTTGTTGTCATTCATTGAGAAGGAGGTAAAAAAGCTCTATAAGGCAGGCATCATTGTTCCAGTTAGATTTTCATATTGGGTATCTAATTTGGTTACAGTGCGAAAGAAGACTGGTGAAATTCGACTGTGTATAGATTTTAGAAATCTAAACAAAGTGTCATTGAAAGAAAATTACCTGCTGCCCAAGGTGGACCACATACTTCAACGAGTTTTAGGAGCCAACAGGATTCCATTGTTGGATGGTTACTCAAGCTGCAATCTGATCCTTGTGAATGAAGATGATGAGGATAAAACATCATCCACTACACCATGGATACCTTTAAATACACTAAGATGTCGTTTAGTTTGAAGAATGTCGAGGCCACTTTCCAGTGTGCCATGGACTTAGATTTTGATAATAAAGAAGAGGTCTTCCTTGTTTTTTATTTAGATGATCTCACTATTTATTCAAATTCATATGATGAGCATTTACACCATTTGAGAGTTATGTTCCAGCGATGTAGAAAATTTGGGATTTCCCTAAATCCTAAGAAGTTCCTATTTGTTATGGAAGAAGGTAAGTTGTTGGGTCACATCACCTCAAAACATGGGATCTGGATAGATCCTGCTAGAGTTGAAGCAATACAATAAATTTATTTCCCTATAAACAAGAAGGAAATTCAGGTGTCAAATCATAGGATGAATTTCCTACGTAGGTTCATTCCCAACTTAGCAGAACATCTTAGAGAGTTAACTAACATGCTGAAGAAGGAGACTGATGTTAGATGGTCTGAAAGTGCTCGTAAGTCATTCAGCTTAGTGAAATTTTCTTTTACCACTACTCCAGTTTTGATAAGTCACGATTATTCACTAGATTTCATTATATTTTCTTTTTCTTCTGAGCATACTTTGGTAGCAGTGCTTATGTAGAAAAAATATGGGACAAAATTTCCAATAGAATTCTTCAGTCGCACATTAAGGGATGCAGCCCTCCAAAAAAATATAATTTAGAAACAGGCCTTGGCCTTGGTGAAAGCACTCAAAGACTTTCATGTTTATATTCTGCACTCACATATTTTGGCATATGTTCCAAATGCAGCAGTTAAAGAAGTACCCATGCAAAAAAATCTAGAAGGAAGAAGACGTAGATGGATAGCAGCACTTTTAGAGTATGACCTTGAGATCAAGCCGACCAAGCTGATCAAAGGTCAAGGCTTAGCCAAGCTCATGGCTGAGTCTAATCTACATGAAATTGACATCAATCTCATATCAGCACTATCCGATGACGAAGAAGGTATAAGTCTTATTCAAGTATCATATATCTTTTCATCATCTCCACGGTATGCTGACATTATTTATGTTTTACAAAGTTTGAATCCTCCTCCAAGCATGTCAAAGAGTAAGAGTAGGTCCTTGAAGCTTAAGTCTTTGAAATACTATATACTAGATCGTGCACTCTACTGGAAGGATCCTGGAGGAGTGTTAATCAATTGTTTGGTAGAAGATAAGTCCAAAGAAGTGATGAAGGATTTCCACAAGGGAGATTGTGGAGGTAATTTGTACTGGAAGACTACGGCCAAAAAAGTACTAAGAGTAGGCTACTACTGGCCTACATTGTTTGCAGATTTGTACAAGATGATCATGAGCTTCCATGAATGCCAACTTTTCTAAGGTAAACGTAATCTCCTTCCTTTACCATTACATCCCATTTCAGTTGAAGCTCCTTTCTAGTAGTGGGGCTTAGATTTTATCGGTGAGATACATCCATCCTCATATACTCAACATAGATGGATACTTACCGCCATATACTATTTCACAAAGTGGATCGAAGCGATCCCAACCACAAAAGCTATAGACTCAGTTATAATTCAGTTTCGAGCCTCGCTAACATATTGTCCTGGTTTGGTTGTCTTGGAAATATCATCACAGATAACATTGCAGCTTTCAAATCAAAGAAGATGACAAAATTATGTGATAAGTATAACATTAAATTGGTTTATTCTATAACATATTATCCACACAGAAATGGATTGGTGGAGTCCTCCAACAATTCTTTGATCAACATAATAAAAAATATGTTGGAGGTAAACAAAAAGAATTGGCACAAGAAGCTAATAAATGCACTATGGGAAGATCCAGTAAGAAGCAAGAGATATATTGGCATGTCTCCGTTTCAGGTAGTTTACGATGTGGATACATTTTTCCCTACTTCATTGGCTATCCCAGTCATGAAACTTCTACAAGAGGTCAGAAGTGAAGAAAATGATATACAGTGCAGAATAAACCAAATGATTCACTTGTAGCAAACAAGGGAAGAAGTGTTTCAGAACACTTCCAAGCTCCATGATAAGATCAAGCAAATTTATGACAAAAAAACCAAGCAATATGATTTCAAGATCGATGATGTGGTACTCTGCTAGGATGTCAGAAATGAAGACAAAGGCAAGCACGGAAGTTCGATAATTTATGGTAAGGTCCTTTTAAGGTTGCAGCTTCTCGTGGAAAAAATGCATATCTTTTGGAAGAAATGGATGGGCAAAGTTTCTTAGGAGGGCTAGTTAATGGTAGGCTCCTGAAGCACTATCTCTTTTAATTTGAAAATTATGAAAAAAAAATCATCCTCAATGGATATATCAGTTTTCTATTCCTGCAAGTGTGAAGTGGAAAAGCATTGGAGTTCTGAGCTCGAAGTGAAGGCCATGGAACTTCTTTGAGTTTCTACTATTTCAAGTTAAGTTTGGCCAAAGAGTAAGTTCAGTTTTGAATCATTGTTTCAGTCAAAATTCAGTCAGTTTCAGTCAGTTTGTGTCATTGAGTTGTCAATAGTTAGTCCTGTGTTTCAGTTTGAATTATTTTTTGACCGTATTGGCCCAATGGAAGAGGAATTACAAAATTCAAAGATTTGTGGTTCTTGACACCTCTTTCATAGCTTCCATCCCCAATAATTCCAATGCTAGTGTCAGAATATTAATTGTGCCATCAGTGATCAAAATCACTCTTTTCATTCTCATTTTAGGTGTCCCACCTTGAAATTTTTATATCATTCCATTAGGTCATGCTAAAAATTCTTTCACTGATGGTATTCCAACTCAATAAAACCTCGCTCTCCCTCACAAACTCACAATTGTTGGCACACCTTCATGTCTTGCTGAGCATAATAACACTTTTGAAAAGCTCTTTTCACCATGTCTTATCTTCGTCAAAGTCAATCATGGAAGTCAGGTCATTCAAGGTCCCATTACGCCATTAGGTTTTATTTTTCAAGGTCCAAAAATGAACCATTTCATCTCAATAAAGTCAGAAAAATGTGTTAGAGTGACTCAATAAACATTTCATTTTCATCTACAAAAGATTATCAGCATGTAAATATCATTTTTTTTTTAATTTTTGATTTTGATTTTTTATGATTTTAATATCAAAATGTCATTTTGATATGAAAAACAGAGATGTAATTTATTTTTAATTTCCTATGTAATTTTATGTTTTCTATATGTAATAATTTCAATCCCTAGCTGACAAATCAAAACACACATGCCAAACTAAAAGAGAGAAGTGAAAAACTCCAGCAACATCATCCTACAAGAGAGAAAAGTCAGATGAAAAGGGTAATCAGCAAATGGTTCAAAAAAGTGAAAAAAGACATTAAAAAGTGGGTTTTTAAATTTAAATTCAAATTCACTTTGATATTTAATACTAAAAACATCAAATCATATTCATTTTCCTCTTTAAAAGATCGAGCCACCACTCCAACAACCAAAAAATTCAAAATTCTAAGCACAATTGGCAAAGGAGTAGAAAACGAGGGCTCAAATATCTTGAAAGGAGGGCGCAAATCAGTTGAACAAGGGGAAAATAAGTTCTGGAGGGTGAAAATAGGTTTCAGAGGGTGCAAATGTGCAGAAAGGGCACAAATCAGTTGGACAGGGTGCAAATCAATTGAACAGGGCACAAATATCCTAAAAAGAGGGCGCAAATACGTTGTTGATTGCACAAATGCATTGTTGATGGCGCAAATGACCAGCTAGCTTACCAAACCATTCAAATGATAGGAAACTACCTTCAAAGCTTCTCAACTCAACCATTCACCTCTAGCAATCTAGTAAGAGGCATTTTCCATCAAAATCATCTTCGCAAAGTTATATGTGTTCAAGTTTGCAATTGAAGTTGTAATTTGGTGTTTTTCGTGAAGTAAAACCCTAGCTTTTCTCCCTTGCAGCAAGAATTCCCAAAAATCCACTTCCCTTACACTCCATACCATCCCTACAGTCTTAAAATTAATTCTCTAAACCCTATTATCATAAATCCCATCCCTAAGTTACTAAATCATAAAACCCTGAGCCCTAGGTTACCCAGGCTCCTAAATCCAAATTCCCATCATTCTTTCTACTATTCCCTTCCCTATTCCTCATATCCCTAAAAATTACTCCCTATACCCTTCCTATATCACATATCCCTATCAGAGATCTCCATTAGTTTTCCTTTCGCATCTCCCTATCCCATTTTCCTTCCCTAATCCCTAAGGTTTTAAACAAAAAAACCATGGAAACAGGAGAGGAAAACAAAACATTCACTGAAACATGGGAAACATAGATAAAGAGGTCAAATAGAGGAGGAAGAGTGCTCAGACTTGAGCCTGCTAACACCAAAGAACTCTTAGCTTCTCCATTGACTGTCACATGCCTAAAACGTGTTGGATGCTATGATTTTTGTGAGAAAGTTAAGAGGTCTAAACACAACCCCATGCTGACTAGATTGTTCATATCAGGACTCCATGAAAATAAATTTGAATTAGCTAGGGTCACTTTTACCTTATCTACTGCTGTCATTTCAAATGCTACATGAATCCCTAATGTTGGGGAGAAATGTTTCTAGAAAGGAAGATTGAAGAAACATGATTATGAATTCTTCCTCAAACCAAGACATCAAAATAAAACAAGGATATTCTTCCCTTTTTCACGCCTCATGGACAGATATGCACCTATTATGAAGATTATAATGAAATATTTCTCATGTGAAGCCATATTTTCAAGGCTTTATTCCTATCATATTTGGCTCTTGATGCAGTTCACTAGGGTAAGGATGCTTAACATACCCTATTATATTTTCCAGAGTATAGAGAAGATGGCCTACATTGCTCAGAAGAAGGATTATGAACAGCAAATGAAAAGCCTATTCCATTATTCCCTCATAAAAATCATAGTCCTCCACCATCTTTATCAACTAAACATTGCTTGGAGCACCTTCATAGCCAATGATATCTTCATTGATCCATCAATTCAACATGCAAAACATATCCTTTCATCATCTCAGCCCATAATTCACTCATCATCATTAGATCATTCATCTTCACCTACTTCATATCCATCTCATCATGACCCTTCATCTCCATCTCATTATGAACCTTCATCACCATCTCATCATGATTTTGGGTCACCTAGCAGGATAGATGAAATTGAGCCTAAGTGGGCTAGTTTGGTTGAGGTTGAGCCATTTCCCGAAACCTATGAGAGAGGTTGTAGGCATGTGTTTGCTTCACTTGGGGTGGAAGGGGCCATGCCTTGAACATCAACACAACAAATAGATAAAGGTAAAGAAAAGGTGATTGGGCCACACATGAATGACGCGGAGGATAATCATGAAACTGAGAAAGAGTTTGAGATTTTTGACCTAGACAAAGATGAAGAGGACAAAATTAAAAATGCAACAATCAAAGGTAAATATGCCAAGATTAGTGAGCTCCAAACTAATCTTGACAGGGCTAGATATGTAATTCACTTTCTTGAGCAAGAAAATGAGCAATTGAGGACCAAACAGGTCATTGATGAGATGAAGTACTTCACTGCTCAAAGGGAGGCTCATAAGGCCAAAGTAACACTAGATGAAGCAATGGATAAGTATGGTTTTCTGGACGAGGAAGAAGAACCGGTACCAAGGAAGAAACCTAGAACTAGAGGGCTGAAAAGGGCTCTAGCTCTAGAGAGACAAAGGGAGCTGAGCTAGTTGACCAGGTAACCCTAAATGAGCATCTTTCCATAGAAATAAATCAGAATAGGGAACCATGGCTTGATAGAGCCAACCAACGCTTGGAGAATCTACTAGAGAATGCTGACAAAGACAATGACTAGTTAATGAGGAAGGTCCAACTCCATGCCCAGAAAAAGAAAATTGCATTGTCCAAGCTCAAAAGAGCCAATGCAAAAAATTGAATAGTTGACCAAGGAGGAGGAGAAAATGTTGGATATCCTTGTTGAGGCTTTCCTACAAGCTTAGACAGATATTCCTCATTTATTTCAATAGTTCTGAGGCATTTTGAAACTTTTTTTCAAATTCTGGAAACTCTGTGTTTTTTTAGGCATTTAATTAGCAGAAAATTGGGCATTTGTGCAGCGCCCTAGGCACTACACAAATAATTGGCACACTTTTTGAGGATAAGGCACAATTGGATGCATAATGACTCATGCATCTCATAAAACCATGTTTCCAGCCTTGGTTTGTATTTTTGATGGGTGAAAAGCCCAAAAAACCACCAAAAAATGACCTTTCGGCCCCTTTTTTCACCTTGGCGCTATGCAAATACCAGTCTTGGGAGATTGGATTTTCAAGTGGGGAAATTTCCTTAATTTTCATAAATTGAGGCATATTTGGAAATAAGACAGGAATGGATTTCCAACAAGCTATCTTGGGCCTTGTTTGGACGTTGGGAAGGCCTCCAAAACTAGCCCTGAACTAGGATGGCGCAAATGTCCAGAAATGGCGCAAATGCACAGTGGATGGCGCAAAGCCAAAAACTGATGCTATCTGTCACAAAGCCAAAAAATGATTTTTTTGGTGTCTATGTGAAATAAATATTATGGTAGTCAGGCTACTGATCAACCTACTACCTCGACCATGAATCCTTCCACTGAATCAGTTCCACCAACTGCTATTCCAGAGTTAACAATAAAGCCACCGAAGGGAGTCGTCCATAAATCAACATTTAATCCTTGAGCCCAAGCAGCTCAAAATTATAATATAGTTGAATATTTGGCTCAATCCCCTTCAACTATGTCGACTCTTGAGGTACTTCAAAATTGTCCCTCGCAGAAAAGGGCTTTGTTGTCGGCAATAGGTGGAATCGACCAGACAGATTCCAATCTTGTAGTCTTTAATCATATGGTCTATGTGCCACAATTACCAGCAGAATTAGCATTCTCTATCCAAGTAAATGTTCTCAATCACCTCGTTCATTGCACTATTAATGATTAGGGATAATCTACTTGAATTATGTCTCTAAACTATTGGAAGTCACTTGGCTCACTGTGCCTATCTCAATCCCCTATGTCGTTGAAAGCTTTTGACAGTCATACATATAATACTTGCGGTATCATCAATAACGTACATGTCGAACAAGGGGGAAGAACTGTAACTGTTGAAGTTGAGGTCATTGATGGACCCCTTGACTACAACATTTTACTTGGAAGGCCATTAGTTTACTCTATGACTACGATCGTCTCTACTTACTTTAGAATGATCGCCTTCCCTCATAAATGTGTTATCACAGTCATCAATCAACTCTCCTTCTTTGCCTCTACTTCCCAGGTAACTGGAAGCGTTCCATTATTTCATGAACCATAGCTAGCACTTAAAAACATTGGTGTAAGACTCTTAAAGTATGCTTACCTAATTGGCACCTTTGCATTACCGCCACCTGCGACGTCAACAGAAATTGCAAGAATAGAGACCTGCTGCATGATATATTCCACTTCATCTAACTTAAGGAAGATTAGCAATGATTTAGAAGTTGTTACACTGGATGAATTCCTACCGCCCAACCCAATTGAGCTAGCATAGCGATCAATCTACATGGCTTCGGTGGTGAATCCTAATTCATCGTCGCTGATGATTTGGGTCGATCGTTCATTAAATTTTGGTACTCCATCTGGTCCTTTTTCATATACTTTCTTTACTGATGAGAGAATTTTGGAATCCATGATGCCAGAAGGAGAACCATGGGAAGATAATCATCATCGTTCCCATCTTCAATATTATGGAGAAGATAATCTTATTGAACTATATCACCCTTCGATCAAAAATTTCTTTTCGAATTATATTCCAATTAATGCTATTGAGTCCAAGAAAAACTTATCAAATATTGAAGAAACCATTTCTATCGACATTTTTACCAAACCTGGCATTGTAGAAAACATTCATGTCGGCGTTTCTTGTTCTCCATCCGAACTTGAAACTTATCGCTCTCTTTTTCGTGAATTCCGAGATATATTTGCTTGGTATTATGTGGAAATTCCAGGCATAGATACTAGTATCATTGAACACTCAATTAAAATGTACCATGATGTCAGACCGGTACGTCAACGCCTTCGTCATGTTCATCCAAAGAAGGTTTCTTCCATTAAAGCAAAAGTTGAGAAACTTGTGTGTGCTGGTTTCATTTACCCTTCTCCACTTATTGATTAGGTTTCCAAAATTGTTCCTTTCATGAAGAAACAAGGGAAAATCAGAGTGTGCGTCGATTATCGGGATGTCAATCTTGCTTGTCAAAAAGAAAACTATGTTACTCACTTTATCAACCAGATTATTGACGAATTTTCTGGGTGTGAAATATTTTCGTTCATGGATGGATTCTCCGGTTACAATCAAATCAATATCCACCCAGAGGACCAATATAAGACGAAATTCATCTGTCCCTAGGGTAGATTCTCTTATTGAAAACTTCCATTCGGTTTAAAGAATGTTGGGGCAACATTTAAGAGAGAAATGGATTATGCTTTCAATGAAATCAAGCACATCATTCAACCTTATCTAGACGACTTACCCGTGCATTCATGAAACCGGACTGATCACCCGACGCATTTGAGAGCTATCTTTTTACGCTTCCAACACTACATAATATGCCTCAATTTGCACAAATGTGTGTTTTGTGTTGGTTCTAGTCTTTTTATTGGATTCTTCGTTTTAAAAGATGGAATTAAAATCGACCCACTGAAGGTCCAAGCCATTCTTGATTTGCCTGCACCATCAAATTTACTTCAGTTATAGAAACTTCAAGGAAAGGCTAACTTCCTAAGGAGGTTCATACCCAACTATGCCAAAATGGCTAAAGGATTTACTCTTCTCTTGAATAATAAGATTCCCTTCCATTGGGATAAGGTCGCAAAAGCTTCTTTTGATGTTTTCAAGGATAAACTGGTTCGGGTGTCATTAATGTATCCCCCTAATTATCAGAGTGATTATTTCTTATATATCACCGCGACAGATACGACCATTGCTATGCCAATTGGTCCAATAAGAAGATGGGATAGAACATCCAATGTATTATTTGAGTCGTAATATCAATGATACATAAGTGAAGTATTCATACTTCGAAATGCTTGCCTTGGTGGCCTTTCAAGATATCCAAATATTTGGCCATTATATCCTACTCCGGAATATCACTGTCATTTCGGATTGCAACCCCATGACATACATTTTGTCACGTCAATTTTTGGGGGGGAAATATTCAAAATGGATCGTCATTTTGCAAGAATTTGATTTGTAATTCATCAAATCCAAGTCAAAGAAGTCTTTAGTTTTGGTTGAGCTTCTCTGCGACCTTCCCTTTGATAGTATTGACGCTACATCGAAACCATAAATTTTTTATGAGTCTTTATTTCTGATCAGGTCATCTAACCCTTGGTATGGGGATTTCATCATTTATCTCTAAACCCAGACTTTCTAGCCTGATACCTCTTGCTCACAACAACCACATATTTGATACCAAGCCAAAGATTATCTGACCGTCAGCGACACACTTTATCGTCATGGCATCGATAAAATTTAAAGGAGGTGCCTAACTCATGAGGAGGCCAATAAAGTTCTATTATCTATTCTAAAGGTTGGGGCTTGTGGTGGACACATGTATAGATATGCTACTATGCAGAATATTCTTCGCGCTGGTTACTTTTGGTCTACCATATTTCGCGACTGCATCCTCACGATCAGAAGTTGTCATGCATGCCATATATTTTATCGTAAAATTTGTGTGCCACCAGTGCCGATGCATCTTGTTATCGTTGTGGGACCGTTTGAAAAATTGGGCATTGACTTCATGACCTGCAACCCTCATTCATCCGAGGGGCATGGTTATATTATTGTCGCAGTTGACTACTTTACCAAGTTGGTCGAAGTGATGCCTACATTCAATAACATAGATGAAACAACTGCATTGTTCTTATTCAATCATGTCATCTCATAGTTTGGTGTACCACAATCTATAGTTACAAATCATGGTAAGAATTTTCGCAATCACACGATGAATGAGTTGACTTCCAAATCAGGATTGTCACATGATAGTTCTACTCCTTATTATCCACAATCCAACGGAAATATTGAAGCTATTAACAAGATTCTTAAGTGAATGCTTCAACAAATTATAGGATTTCATAAACGAAATTGGAATTTAATCCTGTACTCAGCTTTTTGTGCATCCCAAACCTCGGTGAGAAATGCAACCAGATTTAACCCCTTTCAATTGGTGTATGGTCTGGAAACTATCTTTCCTATCCAATGTAAAATACTGTCATTAAAACTCATTGTTGAATTGTTACCTGACACCTTTACTGAAGAAGCGCATCTTTTTAACCTCATCAATCTAGATGAAATGTATCATGAAGCTGCATTGGCCAACGAAGTGCATAAGAGACGAATTAAGGTGCAATATGACCAACATGTCAAGCCTCGTATCTTCTCAGAAGGTGAGGTAGTCTTACTTTATGATCAGAAAGATGATTTGATAGGTACAAGAAAATTTGAGTCACTATGGCATGGCCCCTACATTGTCAAAAGAGTTTTGGCTAAGGGCACCTACCAGTTAGTTTATTATGATGGAATTCCATTGTCGCAGCCTTGAAATGGGTTGTATATTAAACATTACTATGCTTAATTAAGTATAGTAAACTTTTGTATCATGTTTTTATATATGATTTTGATTTTCATTTACTGTCTTAGTTTATTTTTATAGAGTTTTCTTGAAGTTAGTAATCCACTTTACATTTCATCACAGATATCTGAATATTTGGAGCCATTTTTTGGGTATGCTTATAGTGCTAGTCATAATACACAGAATATATCCTCTGCAGCATGGGCCATTTTCGCTCCAGGCAGCGAGTTAGTGAGTTTTCAAGGGATTTGTATCGGTTGATCTACAAACAATATCGCTGAGTATAGCGCATTAATAAAACTTCTCTTTGATGCCATTTCATTTGGTATTAATTGCATCATCATTAGGTTAGACTCACAACTTGTTGTACTGCAGCTTACTAGTGCTTATACTGTCCGAAATCCAATGCTGCATCATATATTCCTAAGAGTTCAACTTTTGGAGAGACATTTTGATTACATTCAATATCAACACATTTCTAGTAATTTGAACAAATTAATTGATTCTTCAGTGAATTATGTTTTAAACAAACATTTGTAACACATGTAAAGACATATTTTCAATTCACATCACATAATTGAATAGGATTGCGTAATAAACATAGGAAAAGATTGAAAACAAATAGATAGATAGTTATAGGATTTTACAAAAATTTGTGCCCAAGACACATTGGTCATCTAACCTCAAAATGTATGCAAAAATGTCAAAGTAAACTAGTGATGCTCATGATAACAAGCAATTGATCTAGCTATCCTATGCAATAATCCCGTCCAACGGTTTGGAACGCCAATAGTATGGCACTACAATCTCATAGGTAACTCTTCGATCCAGAAATCTAGAATCCTAAAATTCAATCCCTCCATGTGTTTTTGTAGCTCAGTAAGACTCTCGATCATATCTAAATCCCGAAGGACTTCTCTCCCGATAGCCCTCTCTGCTGGCTCATCTTCTCCCTGCTCTGGCTGACCCACTAGTTGAACCCGAACCACATCTGTGTACATCAAAAATTTAGTTTAGTCTTGGGAAACATAAAAATACAAAAACATGTAGAAACCTTAGAAAAAATCAAAAAACATGGTCAAAACATTCTTACCTATTTCACCCCATTAAGCGCCATCTGGTAGAATCAAGTCTAGATCTCCATGGAAGTCTATGCATGTGTATTCATACTGATCTATGGAAACGATCTGTCATCTGAACTAGGCGAAGAATGCAGTATAGAATACGATGGTCGATTGACCAACATGTCTAGACATCAATTCAATCCATATCTACATCTGTGGATCTCTAGGGCCATATATGCCAAGTGTAACATGTTTTGGCTACATCAATGGAACCCGCTCTGAGGTGAAGGAAATTAGGATTGAGCCATAGTTGAAATTCTTCTTCCTTCCACCCTTTTCTTTAGTGAGCCGTTCTTTCATCTGAAAGAGTACTACTTCAACACAGTTGAATAATTTTGGTTTTAAACACTCAAGTGCATACTTCATGTTGATCTGTTTGCAACATGTAGTGTCGCAGAACCAACAAGATTTGTGATACTAAATAGGATAGTTCTCAAAGGTAGATAACGTACATCACGGATATTTTTTTTCCCATACTTACTCATTTCAGTACCTGGATGGCAATGTTGGATTATGTAATCCCTCACTGACTCTCCTTCAAGAGCAGATCCTGCAAGGGAAATGGGAGAACCTCGCCTCGATAATCTAGTGAGAAAGTAAATATCCTCCACCAATACTGGGAGCACTTTGTCCATAATGTGAAAATCCTGCAATAACGAATCCCATGAACGAACTAGGAACTCTAATATTTCCATTTGTTGCCTCATCCCTGACAATATGAAGTATTTAAGCAACCCGTAAACTCTAGCGGCTCTTACTGTACCCAGATATTTTAGGGCAATCATGTTATGCACTTCATGTTCTCTTTCTCACCACATAATCATCACTTTGATCTGATGAATACTTGAAACAAAATCATAAGATTCATTAGGATCCATTTCATGCAAAAAACTTGGGAAATTTTGGGCACACAACAAGAAAAAAAATGAAAAATGTGCCCAACGCACCCCAAGTCAAGGGACAAAGCATTGCAGTGAATCTGGCCTTCAATTTCAGTGCACTAAAATGCACTATTTGACATTCAAGGGTGTGTTTCCCTTAGAGCATGATATATTTAACCTAAGGGGATCAAAACCCTAAAAATTGACCATGAAATGCAATAAAAATGATACTAATATAAAGAGAAGGTTCATAGCTCCAACCTGGATCAAACAGAAAGAGAAATATTCCACTGAAACAGTCACAATCGATCATTGAAGTTCGAGGGAAAAATTGGTTCAGAGCTCCTAATTTTCAAATGGTAACTTTGGAATGGTAAAAATGAGTGGTAACAACTTTTTTATTTAGTCATTTTGATTATTTTAAATCATATTTAATTCTTTTACTATGGGTTTTACTCGTTTTTACCATGAAATAGGTATTTTTAATCTGTTTGATGGTTTTCTAAAAAGGTTGTACAACTGATATAGTGAGTTTAGCGTGCACACTTATTCAAGAATGATTTTACCACAACGCATAATTTTATCCTTATTTTTCAAGCTTTGATAAAAATGAAAAAGGAATTAAAGGACACTTTTATCTATTTTTCGAGCTTTGATAAATGCGAAAAAGGAACCCCCTGGAGTATTCTTTTAGCTCTTTTCAAACCTCGATAATGTGAAAATATTGTTGAGAACTTGTCTTTTCAAGCTCGTAAAAGTAAAAGAAACGACATCTACTCAGTATAAGTTTAACCCTTTTCCGGACTAAGATAGATTACTTACGAAAATGGAAAACCTTAGTCGAACATGGCTAGGAGGTTTTCTCAGGTATCATTTTATAATTTTTTTAACTTGAGCTAAAAATTTACGAAAAAGGACTCATGGATTTTTCTTTTTTTCCTCTTTTTCAAACTCTCTAAACATGAAAAATGATCGGGTTTTCACTGTGATTAGACTCGTTAAAACATAAAATAGCGACAGACTTTTCGATCATGAAAAGTTCAAGTTTCATTTATCGTTAGACTCGTTAAATCATTAAATAACGATGGATTCACCCGAAGGGTCGAATTATAGATCAAGCATATGTTACCCTCCTCAATCTTCTTAAAAAATAAAGAGGTACTGGTCAGCAATGACTGGGGAAAATTTGGGAAAGAGAACATAACACTTTATGGTAGCAGGTCACTCTTGAATATGACACTTTCACTCCATCCCCGTGACTTTTGTGTTGGGTAATGTTCTTGACGGTTCATCATATAATCACTTCAGTTTTGGGTCAATGCTCCAAACTCACCTCAATGTCATCGATATGTTTAAGAGAAGTCATCCAGTAATTCCTTATCTCTCTGAAATGCGCATAGACCTTCATTTTCATGACAATCATCCCTGAACATTGCTATACAAATTCACACTTTGTCTCCAAACTCATTACTCCCATTTCACGATAAAGTTTCTTCCTGTCAACATTAGCTCATCATCCAGGAAGTTAACTTAGAAACATCTTCCAGTACCTTGGGGCTTGCTATATCATCGGCAAGTTTCATGCTTTCAAACCTTCAACCGAAAGATTTTTTTTTTTTTCGACATCAAATCATCTATTCACGCTTTGAAAATTGTGATGTGGTACCTTGAAAGCCATTAGCATCAATGGTGGTTTTTTCACGTCTGTTAACAACTCACATAATTAGCTGGTAATCAGACGATGTCTTCCAATGTTCAAATTCAGATCATATATTTGCATGGTTAGTCTTTTACATGAAAGATCGAGTGAACGAGAGAAGAAGACCTTGGATCTAGTTTCATCCATCCGGGCTACGATTTCAGGAAAATTGTACACATCATTTGTACGATGGCTTTACATAAAAATCGTCATCAAAACACAGGCCTATATCTATAGGCATGTCTTTATCGAGAAACATTCTAATGTAGATGACCTTCTAAATTATGTACATGTTATGATAGTTTATTTCCTGAGCATGGGTATGCCTCTCTCAGCAATTCATGTCCAAGATGTAAAATATCATGATGTAATGTATTGCAAGTTGATGCAGGTCACCGTCCGCTTCAAATCCTATTCATCACATCGTAAAGCATCTCATCCAAATACTATTATTATTTTGACTTCATGCCTTAGGGTGCATATGTTATAGGTCAATTTTGGCATCATCCCCCAACACCTGGTCAAACCGGGCATCATCCCCCAGGACCAATGAATAGGGTCTATCATCCCCTTAATTTCAGTTGCTATATTCCCTAAGTGAAGACATTCCATTTATGGCTTCAATTGTGATATTTCCAAGGTTTGAAGTATATATTATATGACCCACTAACTCACCAATGCTCCTCTGCAAGGGACTAACTACGTTTCAGTGCAAATGCCTCCATTCAATGGTGCATTGCACTTCCCAACACTCAAGGGTGCATTGTTCACCTGGGAGAAAAATCATCATTGTTCTGGGAATATCCACATTTCCAGTGCCTTCTAGAAGAGTCCATAGGTGTCATACTTCGAATACAAGTGTCCACCCACCACCTCTAAACTTTGAAACATGCCTTACCTATTATTAGAAAGCCATTCAATGAGAAACTACCTTCATTTTTCCTATAAATTGAGAACTCATCGAAGTGCTAGGGAGGAAGAATTTTGTGCAAAGTTATGATGTTGGATTCTCAATTGATAAGATATTGGAAGTATTGATATGTTGTTGAGATGATGCTAGATGTGATGAGGCTAGAATGAAGTTGGAGTAGGTTGACGACAAATCAATCTATTGGTTGTAATCTTCCCTTCCTACTTTTCAATAAAGATATCTGTTCATTTTCTCATACATATGTTTATATCTTGTGAAATGTATACTTTTTGATGTCTGTATTCTCAGATCTAATCGGTTTTATTTGATTAAGATAATTAGATACTTGTACATTTGTATGTTGTTTGTTGTTCTCCATCTTTGATTACAGGAATCGATCTAGCAGCTTGAGTTCGATTGAGGGTGACGACAATAGTGACAGAAGGAGAAGGAGAGAGAAAGTATCAAATATAGGCTTCTTTCCCTTTCTGTATATCTATTTTTCTTAGAGAAAATAGTAGTTGTCTTTCTTCTGTTGTTCTGAGTGAAGGAACACCACACTCGGGGAATTTAGTTTATCCTTAGATTAAAATTCCATATAACACTACCAATACGAACCCATTACACCTTTCCAATTAAAAAAACTATAATTTCACTAGATATTGTAGGTAACCATTTTTTTCATTAACATTTTTTATACCCATTTATAATTTTTCATTAACCTTAAACTCCATTTTTTATACCTGCTAATAAAAAAATCCTTTACCCCCTAATATATGCTCAATACATTATGTCATTTTTTCCTCAATATATATGCCCCAATATGAATGCATGTGGTATGGTATTACTACCCTAGTGAAGTACCCATGGGTTCTCTTGTTGTCATTGAAATGGATTTTTCTAGGTGTGACAATGGTTTTCAGCCTTCCCTTTCCATTTTCGGATAGCCATGTTGTGATAGTTTTTTTCTTACTTGGTTGATTTGGATTGTTGGATGGTTTCAAAACTAAGTGTGGTGGTCTCAGGAGGAAACACAAGGCATAGGAATCCCTGGACCGATGAAGGTGGGACTGCAGTAAATCCCGATTATGTATGCCCTCATTACGCCTAGGAATCCTCGACCGACGAATGGCGAGATATACGGTAAATCCTAGAGGCTAGAGATGGACAAATTCCTCATGATTTAGATGGAGAGATCCAGAGGCATCCATGCTTGTATAGGTCTAGTGATCCCTGGACCAGTATATGGTGGGATCGCGGAAAAATCTGGTAGTGTATTTTTCTTGTTTGGGCCTAGGAATCCGTTAGAGGGGTTGCAATAAATCCTGGTTATATAGATGAGGTCTTGGGCCTAAGAATCCCTTGGTGGATTTCGGTAAACCTTGAGGAGGCCCTATTTTTTTGGTTGTAATTCCCACATTCATGCTTGGAATATGGCATGAAAGTGATTAGCTAAAAGAAAATTTTGGTTCAACCCAATATATGGTCGGGTGGTATGTGAAAGACCCTAGCTTGGTTGGGTTTTGCATATTCTAATAAGAGCTCTTTCAGGCTTGTTTATTATGTGTATATTTGTAACTTGTTATTATGTGGTTATAATGGTTTTTATATCATTGTTATTATGTTCGTTATTTGTTGGTTATAAGCATGATTTTATGACAAATCTTAATCATGTCTCTCATCATGTTTTTATTAGTAAATGAATGAATAATGAATGTATGACCTAATAGATGGTAATGAACCTATTATGAGATGACATCAATCCTTCTTGGTGATTCTAAAATAATTATGAATTCCCTATGCTCAGATGTGTTTATATGACCATTAGATTACATGTTCATGATGTGTTTGACGGAATGTATGTCATGGCTAGGCGTTGTTAGGTTAGGACCTTGTTCAAGTTTTTCTTTAGATACATTTTCATCATGTTATTTATCATTTTTAGAAGTCTCATGAATTTATGGGTAGAGGCCTAAGTCTCGGCCTTTAAAAAGTGGCTCAACATCTAGGGTCGCTGGCACAAAATTGTCTAGAAAAGTCTGCAGTCGCATGGATGCAGGATTTTGCATGTGACCAGAGGATTTCAGCTGCATGGAGGGCTTATCATCAATGTGACTAGGGATCTAGTTCAATCAAACAATAATTTGTCTCATGGGTTGGACACCTGGAGGAGATGGTTGGCTCCTAAAGGTTTTGTAGCTCTTGAGGAAGATCAGTTTAGTTTTGTTTAGTCAATTCCACTTCCTTAACTGTACTTTGGGAGTTGAATCATATCATAGTAACTCTCCATCACATGTTTATCTTGGTGGATCAGTTAGCTTGGGTAAATGTGGGAGGAAGGTGTTACAAAGTGGTATGAAAGCATGGTTCACCCCTTGGATGTCTAGATGGGTAGAATGTGTTTGTCATGCATACATGTCAATTGCATATGTGTTCTTTAATTTTGTGGTCTATTTTTTTTCATGTGTGCATGGCAATAGTCATTGTTACAATTGTGTTGTCTTGTAGAATTTGATGTTATTGTTGTCAGGACATGTTCTTCGTGAATGAATATTGGTTGAATATGCATTATTTATGCATGACTGTTGTCTATGTGGATATATGCATGTCGTGTCATGGATATGACTGTCATGCATAAGGTCATGGTATGAAATTGGTGTTGTCATTCATGATGTTGATATATTTTTATGATTATGATTATGCATGTATCATGATAATCTGGTTGGTCTTGCATATGAGATTTCCTCACCTGAACTATACTGAGATATGTTGGTTATGTTTATGTTTTGGTTTAGCTGACATGGTATACATGCAGGAAGAAGATCAAATATGACTGGCAATATGGTAGACTACATTTGAGAATATTACCCCCATAGATCCAATGATAAACATGTTGTTAAGTAATTTCCCAACATACCAGACACATTGAGAAGTATAAATGCAGAAATAAGAATTTGCAAGGTAGACGATGACAGAATCATTCAAGAATGCAAGAAACAAGAAAAGTTTAATGCAGTCATCCTTCATATTTTATCATATTTTCAGAGATAGGGACCTCTTAGGATCAGTCATGGATAATAGGGAAGGACTAATGGGGAATATGGCAATCGGTCTCATGGTCGACACAGGTCGAATAGAGATGACACGATCAAAGAGACATGTTCATGGATACATCGGATAGGAGAGGTGATGGACATAGGTTCTATTCTAGTTCTATTTTTTACAGGTATCATGGTCATCATCGTTATCATCCTTGCAGGAGTAATGATAGGGGATATTTTATAAATGAGTTCAAGAAAGAAAAGCCACCTACCTTTGATGGAGATTTAAAGAAACCAGAAGATGCAGAGGCATGGTTACTTGGGATGAAGAATTTCTTTGAGATGCATTATTACACAGAGAACATGAAGGCCAGAATAGATATCTTCAGCCTTAAAGGAAAAGAAGATATTTAGTGGGAAGATGTGAAGCAGGTTAGAGACATCAGGATAGAAGAGTTGATTTGGCATGAATTCAAGAGAATTTTCAGGAAGAAGTACTTGTTAGCCTAGGTACTATGACAGTAAATCCAAGGATTTCTATGAGATAAATATGGGATTGATGAGGAATGAGGAGTACATGAATAATATCCTGGAATTTTTGAGGTATGTACCGTATCTTAAATATGAAAAATACAAAGCTCAAGGATTTTTCAGTGGTTTTGCATTAGAATTTAGAGGTTAGATTGACTATGATGAGCCTTGGTCACTAGAAGAAGTAATTAGTAAGTTGAATAATTTCTATGAGCAATCAAAGTGCAAAACAAAGTCTCAACAAGGTTGGAAACAAAAAGACAAGGCTAAAGGTAAATGGAAGCTAAAAAGAAAAATACACCAGGATGCAGGTGAGAAAGAGCATGTTGTGCCTTATAAGAAGTTTAATGGACAACATTCTGGAGGGAAATAGAGTAAAGGTTATGGTAAGGGACAATTGTAGTTTTGGACATGTGGTAAGGAGTGTCTCAAGAGAGATTGTCCTCAAAATTAGGGTGGAATACCTCAGATATTCAATGCACAAGAGGCACATACTATTGGGGATGTTACGCAAATCATTCCTCATATCTATGCAAAATTGGATAATAGGCAGGTGAATCACCAGGCATCTATTATCTAGCTGGATGGATGGTAAGATTTGTGATCAAGTTGTTTCTTTTTTTATTGACCCTAGATCTAATTATAGTTATGTTAATCTTGACCTGGTGGATAAGTGTGGTTTAAATAAATAAGTGTATGAAAAATATTGGTTTGTGTAGTTGTATATAGGTACAAATAAACGAGTTCATCATTTGGTAAGATATTGTGCATTTGAATTAAATGGTATGCCTACATCAACACAATTTAATGTACTTCCATTGGGATCATATAGTATGCTTTTGGGTATGGAGTGGTTGTATTTTAATAGGACCAAGGTGGATTGTTATAACAAGGCTATTGAATGCTTGGATGGAAATGGAGAACAGAGGATCTTATAGGGTGAGAAGAAAGCTACATTAGTTAGAATGGTGACAAATATGCAGGAAAAGTGCAGTCGCGGTAAAGGGTGTGTGTTATTTTCAATGCATATTTCTAGTGATAAAGGTGAGGATGTTGAGGATATAGAGGTATTAAGTAGGTACTTGGTCTTACAAAAATTTCAAGATGTATTCTCTGAAAGATTTCAGATTTTTTGTCTCACAGGGAAGTGTACTTTTCTATTGAGTTGGTACTAAGGGCATCACCAATATTGAAGGCACCTTACAAAATGAGCACACCGAAGTTAGTAGAGTTGAGGTTGTAGTTGAAGGAAATGCTTGACAAGGAATACATTAGGCCAAGTGTATCACCTTGGGGTGCACCAACATTGTTTATGAAGAAGAAGGATGGTTCTCTCAGGTTATGCATTGATTATAGGCAGTTGAATAAGGTAACCATCAAGAACAAGTATCTATTGTCGAGGATTGACAACTTGTTTGATCAGTTGAAGGGAACATGAGTGTTCTCGAAGATTGACTTGAGATAATGATAACATTAGGTACATATTAAAGAAGATGACATCTACAAGACTACTTTCCAAACCAATTATGGGCATTATGAGTTTTTTGTAGTTCCATTTGATTTGAATAATGCTCCAACTAATTTTATGTGCTCGATGAATAGCAGGTTGTGTCCTTATTTGGAAATTTTTTTTATTTTATTCATTGATGATATATTGATATATTCTAAGAATGAGGAAGAGCATTTCAAACACTTAGCAGAAATATTGAGGTTGCTAAGAGAGCATTAGTTGTATGTCAAGCTTAGCTAATGTAGTTTCTTTCAGACAAAGGTACGTTACTTGGGACATGTTTTCTCCAAGGAAGGAATAGAATTGGATCTGGAAAATATAAGGACTATCATGGAGTGGGAGGCTCCTCGAAATGTGGATGATGTAAGGTCATTCATTGGTTTAACATGTTACTATAGGAGCTTCATCAGGAACTCATGCATTTCATATCATATCACATCATTGTAGTGAAAAGGTAAGAAATTTGAATAGACAGAGGACTGAGAAACAAGTGTTGACCAGTTGAAGCAGTTGTTGAAAAATGCTCTAGTTCTTAAAATTCCATATGAGGATTAATAATTTGTGGTGTGTACAAATTCCTACAAGGGAGGACTTGGTGGAGTACTAACATAGGAGGGACATGTTGTATGTTATGAATCAAGGAAATTGAATGAGCTCAAGAAGAACTATGTTACACGTGATCTTGAGTTGGAAGTGATCATCCATGCATTGAAGATGTGGAGGTGTTATTTTCTTGGAAGAAGGTTTGTATTGATGAGCGATCACAATGGATTGAGATATTTATTTGACCAACCAAATCTGAATGTTAGGCAAGCTAGGTGGTCAATAACGATCAATGAGTTCGAATTTGAGATCAGGTATATTAAAGGAAAGGAGAACAGGGTTACAAATGCTTTTAACGGATGGATATAGGTAAATCACATAGGGACTATGAATTCTTATGGGACATATCTACAGGATCTGATCCTATAGGTAGGGCAGCAAGATGGCAAGTACATGGAACTTATGCACAGGTTACAACATGGTACAAGTGATTAGGATGTGGAGTATCATCTCACAACGGATGGTTTGGTCAGATTCAGGGACAGGATCTATGTGTCAGACAAAAATGAGCTCAAGAAGCTTATCTTGAGGGAATTTCATGCTAAAGTATATTCAAGTCACCCAGGATATTAGAAAACATTGAAAGCAGTGAAGATTTTCTACTATTTTCCAAATTTGAAGAAGGAAGTGACAGAGTTTTTGGCTAGAGGTTCGGATTGTCAATAGGTAAAAGCAGAGTGTAAGCATTCAGGTGGATTACTACATCCAATTCTGATTCTAGAGTGGAAATGGGAGGTCATTTCCATGGATTTCATTACAAGTTTGTTGAGGACATCTAGACAACTTGATTCCATCAGGGTTGTTGTGGATGGGTTGACAAAGGTAGCACACTTCATTCTGGTGAAATCTACTTATTCATCTAGTGATTTAGAACAAGTTCTCATTAGAGATGTAGTGAGGTTGCATGGTATTGTGAAGAAGATTGTGTCAGACAGAGATTTCAAGTTTACTTCCATATTATGGAAAGCGTTGTTTGCAGGTTTGGATACAGAGTTACCCTTCATCACAACTTATCATCCACATACATATGGACAAAAATATAGGGTCAGTAGGGTTCTAGAGGAAGAGTATATTCCACTTGTTGAGTTTTCTTACAATAATGGGTATCAAGAGTCACTGGAATGATTCTATTTGAATCAATCTATGGGTGAAGTTGTAATACTCCCATCAGTTGAAGTGATCCAGTGAACAGGGTATTGTTTGGACTATAAATGTTAGTGGAGATGGAACAAGAAATGCATGTAATCAAAAAGAATCTAAAGGCAGCAAAAGACAGGCATAAAACTTATGTGGATCAGCGCATCAATCCCAAGAAGAGATCCTTGAGGATTATCATGTGTGAAGTTGGCACCTCAATATTGTGGGCCTTTCACGATCCATGAGAGGATTGGACTAGTGGCCTATAGACTTGTACTACCTATGACAGTGAAATTCCATGATTTTTTCCATGTTTCATTGATTAAAATATATGTAAAGGATGTTGATCATGTTATTGATTGGTCTGTATTGTAGGTGGAACCAGAAGGAGAATTCCAACTGGAACCTCAACTCATTTTTCATAGAAATATACTCATGCTCTGGAACCAAGAAATTGAGCAGGTTAAAGTGTAGTGGAATCGCTTTGGGTCCAATGAAGCTACATGGGAGATGGCTGATCATATGCGAGCTATGTATCCTTCCTTGTTTTTTGGTTAAAGCAAAGCAATTTTGGTATATGTATATATGTATATGGATGTAAATTCTGCCATGAGTTGTGTTATAAATATCCAATAAGTGGTATGGGTGTCATATTGGTATGTTGTCATGTTGGTTTGCTTTCAATAAGTTGTTCATTGTAAATAATACAACAAGCTAAGTTATAAAGCTACATGGGAAGTATGTATTTATTTTTAGCGGTCTTGCTGGTTATAGGTATCATTGAACACCAAGGACGCTGTTCCCCCAAGGGGGATGGTTCTGTAACAAACTTGGTCAAAAATCGATGTAATATATTTAATAAAGGAAAAATAATAACCAAGTTCATGGGACACGTATTCCAAGTTGAATGTTGGGAAAAAAATCCTAGTGGGTGTTCATTTGGTTTATTATGATTAAGGGAAATTGGCAAAGGAAATTGAAAAGGCTTTGAAAAGGCAAAGGGGCATTATTTGGCATTTTATTTATGAAAATAATGGAAACTAGGAGAAAAGGAAGGTGAAAGGAGGAAAATGGAGGAAAATAATGGAAAATTGAAGAAATTAGAGGCATCATTGATAAAAAGGCTTCTGAGGATCAATACATAACTTTTTTCAGTTCAGTTTTGTAGTTCTCTCTCTATTCTCTCTCTCATACTCTTTGAATCATAGATCAAACAATGAATAATGGGATAAAGCAGCTACAGTGGGATTACTTGTAGGTATCCATTTGCATTTATGATTTCCTTGCTATTTTTGGCATGCATGGTACATGCATGTGTGTATTTGGTTCTCTTGTTATCATTGTCATGGGTTTTTCCAAGTGTGAAAGTGGTTTTCAACCTTGCCTTTCCATTTTAGGAAAACCATGGTGTGGTAGGGATTTTCTTACTTGGTTGAGATGGATTGTTGGATAGTTTTGAAACTGAGTGGGGCATTCTTAGTAGGAAACACAAGGCCTAGGATTCCTTGGAGCGGTGAAGGTGGGATTGCAGTAAATCCTAATTATGTATGCCCTCATTAAGCCTAGGAATCCTCAACTGGTGAATGATGAGGTATACGATAAAGCCTAGAGAGTGGAGCC
The DNA here is from genome assembly GCA_034641835.2 of Pinus albicaulis. Taxonomy (NCBI): domain Eukaryota; kingdom Viridiplantae; phylum Streptophyta; class Pinopsida; order Pinales; family Pinaceae; genus Pinus; species Pinus albicaulis. The sequence goes on along the minus strand of CM076572.1, from coordinate 144,143,990 downwards.
TCATTGGGGCTAGGAATATTTGACTCGTGAATTGTGGAATATATTTTAAAGTCTAGAGGCTAGAGAGGATTGCAGTAAATATTGGTGGGATTGCGGTACTGGTATATGGTGGGATTGCGGTACTGGTATTGGTAGTGTATGTTTCTTATTTGGGCCTAGGAATCCCTTGGTGGGGTTGCGGTAAAGATTGGTTATATAGATGGGGGCTTGGGCCTAGGAATCCCTTGGTGGGTTGTGGTAATGCCTGAGGAAGCTCTGGTTGTTTTGTTCTAAGTCTCATATTCATGCTTGGAATATGAAATGGGGGTGATTGGATGAAAGGCATATTTGGTTTAGCCCAATCTATGGTCGGGTGGTACGTGGAACTCCTTGGATTGGTTAGATTTTCCATATGCTAATAAGAGCTCTTTCCTCTTGTGTATTATGTGTAAATGTATTATGTGGTTATAATTGTTGTTCTATAATCTTTATTTTGTTTTTTTATTTTTTGGTTATAAGCATTGTTTTATGACATAACTTAGTCATGGACCTCATCATGCTTTTATTAGTAAATGAATGAATAATTAATGTATGACATAATAGACAATCATGCATCTATTATGAGATAACATCAGTATTTCTTGGCGATTCTTAGATAAGTATGAAATCCCTATGCTCAGATGTGTTTATATGACCTATAGACTACATGTTCATAATGTGTTTGACATAATATCTATCATGGATAGGCCTTGTCAAGTCAGGTATTTGTTCAAGTTTTTCTTTGGAGGCATTGTCATCATTTTATTTATCATTTCTGGAAGTTTCATGAAGTTCTGGGCATAGGCCTTAGTCCTGACCCTAAAAAGTGGCTCAGAATCCAGGGTCCCTAGCACAGAACTCCTTGGAAAAGTATGCAGTCACATGGATGTAGGCTTGTTCATTCAACCGAAGGGTTTCAATCGCATAGAGGGATTTTCATCAGTTCAAATGGAGCTCTAGTTCAATCAAACAACAAGTTGTCTCACAAGTTTAACACTTGGAGGGGCTAGTTGGCTCCTGAACGTTATGTAGCTCCCAAGGAAGGTCATTTTGGTTTTGTTTAGTTGATTCCACTTCTTTAACTATACTCGTGGAGTTGAATCATTTCATAGTAACTCTTTGTCACATGTTTACCCCGGTGGACCGATTAGCTTGGGTAAATGTAGGATGAGGGTGTTACATCCAAAAATATTGTTAAATGTTAATTTTTATCTTAATAAATAACGTAGTATGAGATATAAAAAAAAGTTTCAAAGTATGTGTTTGAATATAAATAAAAAATGTTATCATAAAATCAATACACCCAAGTAGTTTTAAATGGAATAGTTCATGTAGTTCAATTTGTAAATACATGAACCAATCTATACAATGGTAACTTTGTACAAGGAACTAAATTACATAGAGTTAGCAAATAAATCTCAATAGGATAAGATCTCTATTTTAGAGAGTTATTTCACTATAGGAAGAAAGGGTGTATCATAAACATAATTGATTAATTATTCCACTAAATGAAATATATGCATGTCTGAAGACGTGCTAGTGTTCTATTATTGAGAGATATATTTCTAAGATGCAAAATGATTGCAAAATGTTCAATTTCATTTAAATAAAAAACATAACATTGAATATAATAGAAAATATGAAATCTTAAAAAAAAACAGATTCAATAAGAATTATATTTAGAATAAAATGTCAATGACGAGGGCCATAAAATATTGCTTTGTCTAGAGCTTTCAATGTGTGGAAGAAACTTATGGGAAATCTATATAAGGAAATAAATAATACAATATTAGGAAACAAATCTCAATAGTATGAGAATTGTAATACCAATAGTTATTTCGTTGTGGGCAGAAAGGGTGTGTCGGAAATATAAATAACTAATTACTCTGCGGATTGAAATTTGTGCAAGTCTCAAGACTTTGTGTCATTATTATATTATTAAAAAATATATGTCTAAGATGTGAAACCATTTCCAGATGTTCAATTTTGTTTAAAGAAAAAACACACCATTGAATGTAATAGAAACATTGAAACCATATTTTTTGAAAGTTATATAGACCACTATCATATCATTGATACAAAAACATATTCAATAAGAATTATAGTCAAAATAAAATGTCAATGACCATGACCATATCTCATGTTTGTATGATATCATATTCAAAACATAGTCTTAAAAGGAAAATTTGTTGAATAGAATCATAATTGTGCAAAAAAGAAATGTAAAGTAGATGGATTTGTTCTAGCAGAATTTGGTGTTTTGCTTCCTTGAACGATATCTATAGTCACAAAACAAAAATATTTAACATGTATTATGATTCCATGACTCGTTGAAGAAACATGTTCACTGTTTTTTTAATGTAGTCCCTATCAGGGGCGACTGTAATTCCATTTTCATGTTTTTAGTGAAATTTTTTTTTTCAAATTCCCTAGTTTCTTCCTACACCTCGACAACCAATTTAGTGTTCTAATTATTAAACTTGGAAAAATTAATTAGCCATGTGTTAATATGTTCTAATTGGAAAAATCAATGATGTTATCAAACTATACTGCCATTTTATGTTTTTTCTCCTCCAATTGAGTTCGTAACCTATCTTTTGAAGTTAACTCATAATCTTGCAGCATGTGTAGACTATCTAATCCTTTTATAATATCCATTTCCATGAGATAGGCACTACCTATCCTTTTGCATAGGTCACTACAGACATAATTGATATTATCAAGTGTAGCGAACCTTTACGCCCATCTAACTTCCAATTTCTTCACTCATTCACTATCTGGTAGATGTTGCTTTTTCTTTTCGAAAGAAGAGAGTAGTTTTTGCCTCTGCTTAAAAGTATCTCATTCATTGTCAAAACATTTCTTGTCTTTTATAATATTATTTTTAACTAATTTCATAAATATCGTTAGTTATTTTTTCAAATGCATTAAATTACAAACTGCTTTCCATGCATCATGAATAATTTATAATCTTTGGCATAAGTTGTCGACTTTATATGACTTCACTGCATTAAGTAGATTCACAACCTCGTTAAATGCTTGTGGTGTTATAGTAACAAAACTTGACAATAATGGTGATCATATCGCCAATGGAGTCATTAATAAAGGAACTGGGTATGTTGGTAACATTTTGAGTAATTGCATCATTGGTAGATTGTTGCAATACCATGAGCCCCATCGTTTCAACACCAGAAATATCAATATTCAATTATTCTTAATAAATAATATTTTTATTTTCAACCTTTACCTTTTCAAATCTCAATTTTTAGTTGGTGTTGTCATATTTTTCATTTTGCAATGTGGCAGGACGTTCATAAAAAATAATGTCCTCTTCTGAAATTTGCTCCATTATTTTCTGAATCTCTGCTAAACAAGTAGCAACCCAGTTAGGTAGTTCACTGCTATCGGTTTCCAAATCTATAGCCTTTTTAATTCTCTCTCTATTCACGACAGTTTTATACTTGGATATTTGAACTGTATGTGTTTGGTCTAGAAAGAATTTGAGAAAAGTATCTTGCACATCTCGATTGCTTGTTGAGTCACCAATAACAATTTTTCCAGAACCAGGATGGATCCTCTTTCCTTGAGTCATGAATGACATTGCACCAGTAACAGGTGTGGAAGGTGAATATTGTTGTGCTGGATCTAGGGATTTTTATTTTTGTTTTTCTTCAACTACTCTTTGCGCGCCCATTGTCGATAATTGATACTCGATTTTATGCAAATTCAATAAACTATGTGTTGTGTAAACATATTTTGAATTAGACAAATATTTAGATGCATTATGTGCTTACACATTATGACATGCAAAAATTGCATAGGTTCTTTGTTAAGATGTAATTTAAGTTATTAGGACAAAGAAGATGCCAATACGAGAGGAAAAAGAGAAAGAAATAGTAAATTGATAACATGCAATGACTAATGCATGTGTTAAAACTTTTTCTAAAATTTTTGTGTTCATAAAATGTGAAATGAGAAATTATAAATCCCTAAAAATTTATGTAGAGAACGAAATATGTTGTAAAGAAAATTACAAAAGAACTTGAGCAATTGAGAAAATGAACTGTTGAATAATTTTGAATTGGGTAAGATGTTGGATCAGGAAAGTATTCACTAGTTCAAATGTCTATGTTTCTCACTATTTTCTTACACATTATCACATGCAAAAATTGCATTGGTTCTTTGTTCAGATGTAATTTAGGTTATTTGGGAAAAGCACATGCAAATACGAGGGGCAAAAGAGAAAGAAATTGTAAATTGATAAGATGTAGTGACTACAACATGTGTTAATACTTTTGGTAAAGTTCTTGTGTTCATAAAGTGTTAAATAAGAAAATACAAATCCCTAAACAATTCTGCGGAGAGAACCTGAGCAATTGAGAGAATGAACTGTTGAATAATGTTGAATCTGCTAAGGTGTGAAACCAGGAAAGTATTTGCTAGTGCAAATGTCTATATTTATCTTCTTTTCCGATGGCAGATTCAAATACCGTTTGGTTGATTATATAGGTACAAATAACTTGCTTCTTTTATCTACCACTTATATTCATCTCCAATGTTCCATAAGTTTATAATTATCTGTTATAGTCCCAAATACCAGTTGTTGTTATTCTTCGTGTGGAAACTATCACATACAACATAGTTAATAAATAGAAATTGAAAATATCAAATCCAACATTTATGAGAAGTAATGGATATAAATATTGATATTATAAAACCATCTTGTCCACTTACTACGCATTTTGGTATTGATTTAATATCATTGAAATATGTGTCATACAAAAAGAATTTTGTAGATAAAATATAAGATCATTGTCTAGTTGCACTACGTTTTGAAAGGTATTCTATTTCAATTTATGACTTAAATTGTCCAAAATATATCAACGATTTGTTGGATTAATGATTATGGGGTGAAATTTCTACCCAACTTGACCGTCGTACAAGTTTTTGAAACTGCTAAGTGCATATATGCAATAATAATAATAATAAAAGTTCATGAAAATAGTTGTTTCTATCACGAATTGATTTAGTTACTGATCTAGCCCCCACCACTCAATCGTTAACGCCTTTGTTTTATTTTGATAGTGTAATACAAAAAATAGTGAAGGGTGCATGATTTTCAATATCACATTACAAAGCTAATTGCCATAACTCATTCCAGCTGGTTGTGTATACATTTTCTAATGATTTCTGAAAAATTTAATTAATTTTATTATTAATAGTACAATGTCAGTAGTGTTCACCACCATTTTTCCTTAGTTACTAGCAGATTTATATCTAATTTATAGATTTATCGATACCTTTAACACTTTCAATAAATAGCAATTGAAAATTTCAAAGCAAACATTAATGGTATAAGTTGGTAAAATAAATCTTGAAATTCGAAATTATTTGCATTTTTACTTTGGCAATGCTTATTGCTATAATGTTTTCAATATACATATACCATGATCTAACCATCCTACAAATAAGTTTCCCATGAAATCATGGAAATTCCTGTAAGATTTTGATAAAATCCGCTAGAAAATTTTGTAAATCTAGGTTACAACTCTCAAAATTCAAGATTTTGGTTTCCTAGGGATTTTTTATGGTGTTGAATCCATTTCCACCATCAAAAACATGATTCAAACACTCCCAACGGGTGAAAATGTGAAGTTGGGTTACACTTTTTTCCTTTTTTTGAGAAAAAAATAACATTTTTTTTTTTCTATTCTTCAACTTTCTGCAAGCCAAACAATTTTTCTGTTTAGAATTTCATTTTGCGATAAAAATAAAAGTTGTCAGAAATTTTATTAGCTTTATATTGCTTATTTTTTGGAATTTTTTTATACACATTTGATATGTCAACTTAACATGTCAGTTGAGTGTGTTTTCTTTAACAATCAAAGGATTCATAAAAATTCATGTTCAAACACGTTGGTGTATTCTTTGAAAACTTTGTGTTTTTTAGAAACAAAATGTGTTACAACAATCTAGATAGAGTCTATTTCAGTTTCGTTATATTTACGAAACCAATTGATGCATATCATAATTACTCGAATTTTTTGAACTGATCCAATATGTAAAAACTACATATTTTGAATATGTTTCGGCTCGCACGAAATTTCTAAACATATAAGTTATAAACTAAAAATCTAAAAACTACCCATTACAGACGACAAACCAATGTAATGCACCATAATTTTTTCTATTTTTTTATAGTGTATTTTGGAAGATACAAAATATTGATTTCACTGAATCATATTGTCCTTCAGAAATTTTTCGCACCCATTTTATTACTAAGTTAATTAAAATTAGTAAATAGTTATGAACTTCCATAAAAGTTATATTTCTTGAAAGTAGATTGAATTCTGCAAATGCTTGTCTTGGCTCTGACAGTTAATTCATAAAGTTTCATGGAGCTTAATCATTCCAAAGCTGAATAAATGTGTTCATAACCGAGCTACTGCATAATTGTAGATGTGTTAGTTCAACCGAAATTTTAAAAAAAAATCAGCGGAATTGTTTTTTGTCCCAACGACCCATCAATTCTAATGACACAAAAGTTCAACCGAATTTTTTACAAAAGTTCGGTCGAACTTTTAATTGACTTTACGTCGACCGAAAATTCAATGAAGCCCCTCCAAAAAATCATTTCGTGGCTATATAAATAGACGTAAATGGATTCATTATTTTCACATAATTTCACACATTTCTTCATTTGGGCTGATTTTGCAGAGGACTTTTTTTGGGCTTAATTTTTAAAGGACCCTTTTTGGCTTAATAATCAAAGGATATTTTTTGGAGGTATTTTTGGGCTTAATTTTCAAAGGAAATTTTTTTGGAGGTATTTTGTTTTTAGAGGTTTTCGGGCTTAATTTTCAAATGACATTTTTTTGGAGGTATTTTTTTTTAGAGGTTTTTGGGCTTAATTTTCAGAAGACATTTTTTGGACTTTTTTTTGGCTTAATTTCCAAAGGACTCTTTTTAGGCTTAATATTCAAAGGACATTTTTTGGAGGTATTTCTTAAAGTGATATTTTTTTAGAGGCTTTTTGGGCTTAATTTTAAAAGGACATTGTTTGGAGGTATTTTGTTTTTTGAGAAATTTTTTAGAGGTTTTTGAACTTAATTTTCAAAGAAACTTTTTTGGAGGTATTTTTTAAAGTGACATTTTTTAAGAGGTTCGGCATAATTTTTAATGGACATTTTTTGGAGGTATTTTTTGAAGTGACATTTTTTTAGAGTACCTGTTTTGGGTTGAAGTTAATCTTTTATAATGATTTTTTAAAATGAATTTTTGTCTAACTTTTAAATGCATTTTTTTTGCAGGACTTGGAAGGAAATATTTTGAGCTTCATTTCATTTTTAGATGACATTTTTTTCTCGGATTTTTTAAAGTAACTGTTTTGGATTGAAGTATGTCTTTTGTGCAAAATTTTTAAAATGAGTTTTTTTTTTAAATTAAATCTTTTATGATGCTTTTTTTAATTGAGTTTTTGTCTGAATTTTTGAAGGAAATTTTTTTAGCTTTATACTCAATTATCATGGGAAATCGAAGGAATTGCAAGAGAAAATATGATCTAACAAGAGACCCTGAGGAACGCTCAAATATGTGTGGGAGAGAATATCACAAAAAAGAAGAAGAGAAGAACGCTCAAATATTGAAAGGGAAATCAACCTCAACTAGAAGTTGAAGCAGGTATGTAAATGTAAATATTATAAATTTGATATTTATAATTTGCCTAGTGTAAATTGTGAAACTTAATTTTTATTTGATGAACTAATTTGAAAAACATTTTTCAATGTAAACAGAGAGAGATATTCCAGATGCAGATGGTTGTTAAGCACGATGGGACAACCGGCCCCGGCCACTTCCCAAGACGCAAGGCGTGTGGAGGCCACATGGCCCTCCACGGCGCCATTATGTATGCATTCAATCTTCCTGACTGCAATATTAACTCACCCCCGCGACGGCGTTACAACATCCCTGGTCCGCCTGGTAATTGCACTATGGACGCCAGTTCAATTTTCGCTGAGCTCTCCGACTCCTCGCGCGGTTGTTTGGCTCCCCTGGGCGGTGCTTGCCCTATCCACTGTGCTGAGCCCAGTGCTCGCACAAATACAGGCCGGCGCTGCTCACTCTATAGTTGCATTGAGACTATTCCTGGAGCACATTTCTCTAACAACGCCTTCTGCCCTGGTGCGCTCATTGTTCCTCAGCTTCCTCCTGGCTTGTTCATTGCTCTGGCTCCTCCTGGTGTGCACATTGTTCCTCAGCTTCCTCCTGGCTCGTTCGTTGCTCCGGTTCTATTCCAGGTTCACGAGGTTCACAAGGTCAAGGCCGCCATGCCTAGACTCAGAAAGGGCATGACTTGCCGTCGAGGAGGCACTCGCGGAGGCTCTATAGGAAACCGCCCCTCCTCCAGTAGGAAATTCTCTGAATGTCCATCTGGCTCTGCCCTTGGTCGACCACCCACCTCCCCTCCGCTTGAAGCTCCTCATCACTTTACCACCTCTATCCCGCAGCCCTCTGGTAGCCACTTCATTCGACAGACCACGCAGAGAGCGGAGCTACATTTTGATAGCGCTTTCAATCGCCCCTCCATAACGGCTTATATCACTATTACCCTGCGCGAGGATGCCACACTTCGCTCTCCTCCCTGGCAGGATTCCACTCCTGCTTCCCTTGACCCATATCCCGCCTCCATCGAGCCTCAGTCCACCTCTGCTGCAACGCCTCGAGATGACATGGGTGAGCCACCAGTCAATGCAACACCCTCCCTGGGCCTCTTCTCCATGCAGGTGAACGCGGATGCTGTTCAAGGCACAGGGGCTCATCACGTGGACGCTGATGCTGAAGACCCTGGAGATGACTTCGGATGCCCAATTGAGGAGGAACAACCCTCTCCCGTCAACTCCAATTGACTCTGCTATGACATGGCGTAGTATGGTCTCTAATCTAGTTTACTTTCATAGAGTTACTGGTCTTTTATTATCCACAGCAACATACTGGTTTTTGGTATTGATAGTGATATCTTTTTGTTGTTTTCTCATAACAACTGTTATAACTATTCCACCAGTTTCCCTATACAAGGGCGGTGAGACTGTCTTTATAGAGCTGGTTTCCCTATATGGGCAGTTCATTTTCAGGATTAAGCTTGACTTTCAAGCCCAGTTTCAGGCTATCACAGTTGAACTGAGGCAGTTTTGTACTATAATGTTTACATAAATAGAATTAGCACAATTTAGAAAAAAAAAAAAACAGAGAGAGATATTCCTCAAAATTGTGAAAGAGAAAGTGAAAGAGATATTGAAGCAATGATTGAAGATGATGAAAATGTAGAAAGAAATTCAAGTGAAGAAATTGAATCATCGGGCATATATATATATATATATATATATATATATATATATATTGAACACATGTGTATTATGGAAAGTATACATATTTATTAATTTAGTTATTTATTGAATATGTAAACTTATTATGTACATTTAATTCGAATATGTACTGATGAAATCAATAGCGATGACTGAGATGTTAGGAAATGTTGACACTCATACATATGGAGATAAAAAAGCTAAACATGTTATACGATATCGGGTTTATCGCATTATTGATTCGTTCTTCAAAAATTAAATTGTGGAAGTTCAAGCCCAATTGTTGAAAGATCTCTTAACATCAAGGAAATTAAAACAAGCTACAACTTTATTGGGTATTCAAAAATCAACAAAAGATTAAAAAAATGAAGGAAGATGTGATACAAAATATAAATAGTGCTCTAAATTCAATTAGAAGATCTACAAAGAAAAATGTTTCAGATGCACGTAGAGTAATACATATGGCAGTGGTTTCATCGCTTGGTAAAATCTATGGCACGAGCATTAGGAATCTCACGAAAAACTTTGCACAAACATCGGAAATTTTGTTGCAAATAGATGTAAATGATGAACTCACTTATTGGAAAACTATTTGTAGCCAACCATACAAAGATAGACTTGGATAAAATGTTAAAAAAATAATATATGAATATTGGATGAAAAATTCACCTGTTTCACCAAAAAAATAATAACACACCTGGATGAAAAATTCACCTGTTTCAAGCTATTGGGCACTTTGAAGCAAAATTTCATAGTTTTAGGCAAAGGGAAAGATCAGTACAAGACCTCCTTGGTTCAACAAATGACAATCAAACAATATATGAATATTGGATGAAAAATTCACCTGTTTCACCAAAAATTCACCTGTTTATTATGATGATGCGAAGAATAATAACACAAAATTAGTACGAAGAACATCCAAAAAATTTCTTGGACACCACTCAGATAGAGTTGTTCAACAAGTTCAAAGAAGATAATCATGAAATTGATGTCTCAATCAATGCTTTTGTGCAACAAAAACCATGGTATGTAAAACCTATCACCATACGTGACACTTGTTGTTGTCATTATCATGTGGAATTTTAGTTATATTATAACACAATCCTTAATTTTGGTAAATTTTTTTGGAAAGATTCACCTCCTCCTTCGACTATCCATGATTTCATTTCTCAAATTCTATGTTTAAGAGAAATCCATTAATCATTTTACCAAAAGAAATGTGTTGGTGGTAAAAAATGCGATGATTGTAGAAATTTGACTAAATTTCAAAACAAATATCGTACCGATAGAAATGATCAATCATTGTCCAAAATAAAAGTGAAATGGAAGTGATATGAATATCTCCATACATCGATTCAAGTTTCAAGTGCTAAAATAATTGATTTACCAGAAGAAGAAATTTTTGTGATGATTTTTTGAGAAAGTTTGAGGCAAAAATTTATAAATACATAAAGCATTCCCATAGAGCTCAATGGAAGGACTTGCAATTCAAAAAATCCAATGAAGTTTTTCCACCAAGGACCATTTTTTCAGTAGATGATTTTGCAAAAAACTACACATTTGTTCCACAAAAATAAATTCAAAGTGAATACTATCATTCTGAACAAGTCTCCATGCTCGTCCATATTCTATATAGACATGCTGAAAATTTTTTTGATCATATAGAAAGCACCAGTGAAAATTGGCATGTTATTAAATAATATCACTTTTATATCAGTGACAATTGTACACATGATACATATTTTGCACAAAACTATTTTGAAAATATTTTTGACTCCTTGAAAAGTTGTGGAATAAAATTTAATGAACATTGGATATGGTCAAATGGATGCACAAGTTAATTCAAATTTTCACAATAATTCTTTTGGTTTTGTCGTCTTCATATGAAAACCTGCATTAAACATTGTTGGAATTTCTTTGAGATTGGTCATGGAAAAGGAGAACATGATGGTGCAGGGGCATGCATAAAATGAGCACTTCGAAGATATCAAATGGATCACTCTGCAAACCGACTTGTCTCAGTTGAAGAAGTTGTTCAATGGTGCATCGCTACACTAAGCCATGAGACTAACTGATCAAGGGAAGTACAAAGGTACATTCAATTTATTTTTATTGGATTTCTAATTTTAAACAGTACATTTATCACAATTATTATCTTTGATGGCATTTTGATATCATATTTAGATTCTTATTTGAATTTTCCATATAGGTTTTTTCAGCATATTGGGGTCCAAGATGTAGATATATCAATTGGATATGATGTTGAAACAATAAAAGGGACTTGAAAATTGCATTCAATTAAAACAAAGTTGTCGACAAATGTGTTTTCATTGGATAAAAGAAAATTTTATTTTTTTTGTCATGTTTGCATAGACAATACATAATCTAATGATGTTTGTGAAAAAAAATGTATGTAAAATATTGGAAACATACAGAACAAAATGAAAAGGGGAAAATTTTCGTTGCAATATCTGAAGAAATCAATCAAAGGAGACTACAATATCATCTGATAGTGATCAAGTTTCTGATCATGTTAGAGAAGGTAACATTTGAATTTCTTTCAAATGATAGAGATCTAGAAATAGATAATAAAATCAAGTACACGTGCTAATTTTAAAGTTAATTTTTCATGTTAATTATGTTCAAAATTTAAATACATAAGTTTGTTTTATTGTGGAAGAGATGTTTTTGCTGTAATTGCACCTACTATGAATGATGAAAATGTGAAGTATTGTTTGATGCATTGCATTGAACGAAAGATGAAATTATTAGAAAACTATGATGATCACGAGTTTACATATGACAGAGGGTCTATTATACTGAAAGGTTATTTTTCAGACAAACTAATCAAAATGGGGATTTTGTTTACATTCAGGACTATGAACCTGATGTCATAAGTTGTCAATATAGTCACTTGGTGTGTGCAACACGCATAAAGTTGATAGAAGTTCAATCAAAGAAAAAAATGAAAAATTAAGGAATGGAAAATGTCAAAAGCCGATCATGAACGGATCATTGAAGATGGCATTCCATTGGAATTTTTTTGATTGAACTACCCAAAAATTTCTTCTCTTTGGATTCATATTTTAGAACTTCCAGAACTCAACTAAAAATTGAACTGTCTTTTTATGTTATCTGTACAAGTGTTTGCACATGTACATTATTTGGTACATGCACACGAGTAATTTATACACATGTACACATACACATGTCTAGATTATCTGGTCTAAATGATTTCATATATTCTCTGGTACAATTTTTCATAATTTCATTATTGCAAAATGTACATATTTTGTATCTATCATAGTTGATAAAATGAAAATTTGAAGTTGCACAATTTTTTTTTAGACACGTGTCTATTAAAATTAAATTATAATAGTCATTCTTGAATGAAAAATGTGTGGTACGTGTTTTGTAATTTCTAATTTACTATCAACTGAAAGTAGCTTTTCTATGTGCATTAATGAAAAATGTTGTGTGCTGGATATATATATGTGATGCAGACAAACTGCAACTTTACACAAATTACCCGCGGGCCTGTGGGTTATGGCCCATATAAATCTACTTAACTTGCAGTGGATCGTAATATCACAGGTTTATAACTTTGCAGATTGTAGAACATACATATACGGTAGATCGCAAGATATAACCTTTCACAGATCGCTCGAAATATCTTATCGCAAGTCGCAACGTATAACAAATAACTTTAAGTAGTAAACGTATAACTCTGTCGATGTGAAGCATCACCATGAAGATATCACATCGTATCTTATATCATTTAACCTGCAATGTCTTAGCACATAAATATAACAAGTTCCAATGGCAATGTACGCTTGCTAACTTAAGGCCAATGCAATGTAATCACATTTGTCCATCTCCCGCTATCAGTTCTGCAGTTTGATCTCCACCATCCATTCCACCTACACGTGACTTGTTGTTTATCAATAGAATCACGTCTCAATAATCTTGTTCTTCCATACTTGATCTACAACAAATTTCATAGGAATTTCGTTCTCCGTACTCTTACTCACACAATTTATTGATAGCAGGGTTGAAATAAAAAGGATATATTATGCATAAGAAATCGAAATTAAAAACACTCAGGTACTATAAAATCCAGATTATTCCTGGATATATAAAAACACATAGATTCCATTATTTCCCGAGCTCACGTTACAGGCAAAGGCCACCCTGGCCTAAATCACAATTTTTCCCTCAGGCTCCTGAAATTCATCTCAAAGAAGTTACCTTGGGAAAATCATCATAACTCTCTCTCTGAGTATCGGATTGGAATTCCGTAAAAAGTGGCAGATAGTGCACAGACTGCATTATTTTCTCTATTAATTTTAGAGCCAAATGAATAAACAGTGACATGTGGCATGCCGTACAAGTTCGCTCTGCTGAAACAGTCCATAATTAGGGCATTATGAGAGATTGGGTATAACTCTCCCTTGAAGAATTGAAATTGGGTCAGACCTGTGGAATTGGAAAGATGGCTTAGAGGACTACTACAGGACCAAAAATTATATATTGGGGATCTGAAATAACATAGATACGCTAGATTAAATATCGAGCTCCTAGAAGGCAAGAAAAAGCTAGATCATGTGTTGTCAAGGGTTGCAAAGGACCAGAATTTCTAGGGCAGAAAAGCAAAGCAAGGTGCATCAAAGGGTAGCATGACAAGAGTAGCAACCAAGGTGTATAACAGTAGCAAGAATTTCATCATATGAAGTCTTCAAGTGGACAGCACTACATACAATGATTGTAAAGGTATCATTGTACTAAGTCATTGAAAATACATTATTGTAAAAATTGTACTAGTGTCTATCTGCCAAGAGTTGAAGAGGTAGTGTTGGGAGGTCTAGGATCATCATTAGGTGGTTGTGTCAAATTTGGGGTTATGGTCTAGTATATCTTCTTCTTCTACATCATTCTATATCATTGTAAAGTGGACCATTTTCCCTGGTACGGGAGTCCATTCTTTCTTTTTATTCTTCTATAGGTGCTAGGGTGAGTTGTAGCTCATTGGGTGTTGGGGCATCCATTCAATTCACTACTGAAGAATCTTAGGCATTGGAGCGTCCATCCAATGGGAGCTAGAGAAGAATGCTTTTCTAGATTCTAGGAAGTTTGAGCTTTATTTTCAATTGGAGTTGAATATTAAAGAATTATTAGAAAATCATTAGGTGGTTTTTGTCTTTATAATACTTCAAATTTTAAAAACTTCAATGGTAGGTGCATTTGTGTTCCTTGTTTGTCATCAACATCAGCGAAACACCGATATACACTGATTAACTAATGCTCTAATTGAAAGGAATACTGATTCACCCCCCCCTCAGTATTTCCAACACATTTGAGCACTCCTCGCTCTAGACTACTACAATCTTATCAACTTCTTATGCCACTATCTGCACAAATTTTAAAAAACACATGCTTACCAATCTTCAACATAATTGTACCTCCTTCCTTTGCATGCAAAAATTGCTCTGCAGGAAATCTTAACTTGCTCTGATACCACTTTGATGCAGATGAACTACAACTTTACACAAATTACCCACGAACCTGTGGGTTATGGCCCACATAAATCTCCTTAACTCGCAGCAGATCGATATCTAGGTTTATAACTTTATAGATCATAGAACATACATATATCGTAGATCACTAGATATAACCTTTCGCAGATCACCCGAAATATCTTATCGTAGGTCGCAACGTATAAAAAATAACTTTAAGCAGTAAACGTATAACTCTGCCAATGAAAAGCATCATGATGACGATATCGCATCGCATCTTATATCGTTTAACCTGCGATGTCTTAGCACATAAATATAACAAGTTCCGATGGGGATGTGCGCTTGCCAGCTTAAGTCCAATGCGATGTAATCACATCCGTCAATCTCCTGCTATCAATTCTGCAATTTGATCTCCACCATCCGTTCCACCTGCACGTGACTTTTTTTAATCAATAGAATCACATCTCAATACTCATTTTATTCCATACCTGATCTACAGTGAAGTTCATAGGAACTTCATTCTTCGCACTCTTAATCACACAGTTTATCAATAGCATGGTTTAAATAAAAACGATATATTACACATAAGAAATCGAAATTAAAAACACTCAGGTACTGTAAAATCCAGATTATTCCTGGATATATAAAAACACACAGATTCCATTATTTCCCAAGCTCGAGTTACAGGCAAAGGCTACCCTAGCCTGAAACACAATTTCACCCTTAGGATACATTTTTCTCCCCCATCATAAAATACAGACTCACTTTATATACAAATTACAAAGCTAGTGGATCATCTAAGATCCACGATTTTCTCCCACAAATTGCTTAACTAACCCCCAAAATCTCTTTGTTTAATTACATGGAAGATAATTAAAACAAATCAAATCTTCTAGAAACATATCGATTCCATCATTTTAGCTATATTTCATGGAAATTAGCCCCATTTACAAACGGTTGTCCACGTTTTCTCCTTCCGCGGCATTGAATTCCAATTATGATTAAGAGTGTCTGATTCCCCTGCATCAATATGTTCTAGAATGCAATTTTAAAATTTTATGATTGTTTGACACATCTAAGAACACCTAGAATCATATGATTTTTTTTAGATATATACATCGATATGTGTTGTACTTCAATCATTTTAACATATATTCAAACATGTACTTCAATCATTTTTATGTACATATATTCGTGTGAATTTTTTTTTTGTTTGTAACTTGGGCTAAACTATATTAAAAGCACGAAAAATTGTATAAAGATAATGGGCAGAGATGGCAAGCAGTGCTTAGTCTATCCTTTCCTTGGTAGTGTTCAAAATAAACCAAGTTTGGGGCTGCCTCAAAGAAGGAAACCAACCCCTTAAGAGTTTCATCTAGTCTTGTAATAGAAAACATTCCATGGACCATATAAAAACAAAAGAGTTGAAGTATATCCTGAGGTGACAATCATGGAGTTCATTCATCTTTTTATGTCGTCTGGTCCTCTTCCTCTATCAGGCATCAATATTCTCTAGCAATGGCTTCCTCCTCAATTATGGGCATTCGAGGAGGCTTTGGAGGGGTCGCATGGACAATGGGAGCAACTGGGTACTCTGCATTGTAATCGCTAGTCCAGACATCATCCGAGTCCATAACCCAAAGGCCTATCTCCTGCATTGTAGGCTTATAACCTGGAAGAGGGTTGGTTTTCCTGGGTAAAGGCTGTAAAAATTACGGAATAGTGGATTTTCTTCCTCTTCTACCCTTGGGCTTCTCTAGAGGAAAAAAAGTCTCCCCATGAAAGTTATCACACACTTGAGGTGCCATCACCTCATGGCTATCAGATGTAGAGCCCTTGGTGGATTCTAATCGTTGGTCGTTTCCACGGTGAGAGTGGCCTGAAAACGCACCTCTGTAGCTGCCTCTAATGGGTTTCTATCGCTGGCACGGGGCCATGGTATGGATTTTTCCATGTACATTTTATGATTGTTTTTAGATTTTAAAACATTCATTTTATATTTAACAAATAAGATGACAACTTGAGTTTTAACAACAAAGCATTATATCACAACATGTGAGCACATACCAAATGTAGTTCAACTATCCAAAATATACACATTTATGTGTAAATTGTAATTTGAAATTTCCATCTAGATTCATTTTATATTTGAAAAATATAATGCCAACTTCATTTTATATTTAAAAAATATAGTGACAACTTGAGTTTTAAAAACAAAACATTATATCTCAACATGTGATCACATGCCAAATGTAGTTCAACTATCCAAAATATACACATGTATACATGGTTTGTAATTCGAAATTTCCATCTATAGAGATTCATTTTATATTTTTAACAAGTTTATAGAATGACAACTTTAATTTTAAAAACAAAACATTATTTCACAATCACATGCCAAATGTAGTTCAACCATCCAAAACTTGAGTTTTAAAAACAAAACATTATATCACAACATGTGATCACATGCCAAATGTAGTTCAACTATCCAAAATATACACATGTATACATGGTTTGTGTTAGGATGAATCCTTAGTGTAAGTGTATGAAAAAAGACCCTTTTAGTTGTGCATAAAAAACAGCCCTAATAACAAAAGATGGTTGCTAATATCTTCAGATCTATAGTTAGTTGATCAAGACAAATGCTTCAAAAATCTGGATCTATGCATAAAAAGACATTAAGCAGTAAAAATAAGGTTTTTCTCCATGCATCCAATAGACAAGACAAGAACAATATTTTTTTAAGAGTTTTATATTAATGGCACCTGGAAGGAAAACAAGAAAGGTGTTTCCAATTCTCCTCAATGGGATGGGTTCTTGGAAGTCCTCAGCACTTCAGATCTAGAATTTCTCTCTCTAGTTGGTGTAGAAAACCCAGACAAACATAGAACTCAAAGGGAGCTCACAAAGAAAATAATAGAAAATATGACAATGATAATGGCTCAAAGTTAGACCAAGAGTATAGATCCAGAGTGATCTAAGAGGCAAAAAAAGGTGGAGAATGGTAGGAAAAACCCTTCTATTTATAACAAAATATTAGGTCATTCTAGATCTTGGTGCATGATTAAAATAATATTAACCAAATCTAGATCCACCTTTTATGGAATATTTTATTATATTTGTTGGAGAGGAAAGGAATTTGACTTGGGTCAAATCCCTTTATTTGTAAATAATAAATAAATAAATGATCTATTTATCATTTTAAGGAAGTGGTTGAATGATAATTAAATAAATAATGATTTATTCAATTATTTATAAACGATTTAGTCAAATTTAACAAGGAATATTATTTAAATAAGGTTTAAATAATTATTCCTAGAAAATAATAAGATAAATAAGGATTTATCTAATTAATTTCCTTGTTTTGGGTTAAATATGACCAGAAATAATAATTAAATTACTGTTTAATTAATTATTCCATGAGGAAAACAAAACAAATATAGATTTGTTTAATATTTCCCCTTGGGGTTTCCTATTTAGACCATAAACAACCTAATAAATGTGTTTTATTAAGTTATTTTACATAGTGAAAGCAATTTTACTTAGGGTAAAATTGGTCTTACATGGTGTACTTGGCTCCATATAATGATAATAGGTTAGATGACCAAAAATTGGTGTAACAGATTGCCCCCCAGCGTGCGAGTGTTAGGAGTAAATCGTATGACCGAAGTACGTTATAAGAACTCAATCACCAAACATCAAAAGGGAAGTTAGAGAGAGGAATGTAAGGTAGAAAAATGTGTTGAAGAAATAGACCCTGAGGAGACGAGACTTATAAGTGCAACAAGTCTCTTTTTATGAGTGGGTACATGTGCTAAAGGCGGCAAGGGAGGCATACCTATGTCCACCAAGACAAAGTACAAAAGAATAGTGCGTCCAGTAAGCAAGGGACCGAACTGTAAAGTACATGCTGGCATAAACATGAGCCAGATAAAAGATATAATGATGAATCCCACATACATGATGTGCTTGGGATAACAGCCAAGACTTATACAATAATATCTGAGTAGATGAGATACAAATACAAACCCAATGTCCTTGTAAACGGGGAAGGGCTCGCAAAATATGACTGATATATGCAAATCAAAGAGATGTTGCAAGCAGCTAAGGCCAACATCATCAAATATATGGAGCTGCATTGAAGGTTGCGATGAAGAGGTCATCCAGGCATGTGGGGGGCTACCTGTATGGCCACCCCCTCGTGAGGGCTGAAACATCTCACACACACCCGGGAGTCATCGGTCTCATCTACTGCATCACTGAATCATCAAGCATATGGATCTTGATCATCCTGCAAGGAGATGGAACTAAGAAACAATCAAGTCAAAGGACTGTAAGGAGTCTCTTTGCCTAATCCGAGGTGTCGAACAAGAGTGGAGGCTAGAACCAAGATACACCGCCTTCTAGACCTGTCCTCTGAAATGAATAAGCTGATATCGACAGAAGGAGATCCACCTTAGGTGAGGTGATAAGAGGTCCTCAACTAAGGCACGAAGGAAAATAATAGAGTGACTGACAGACTGACACCAATGATGATGATGGAATGGGGGGTACTGAGTAGCGGATATATGACTTCCCTTGCTAGAGCATGAAGGGCATGGATAACCCGGCAACAACTGACATGAGATGAAAGGGATAAGGGGCAGTAGGACATTAGGTTATAATGGGTGAAACGAGAGAGAGAGACAAGGCAATGAAGGATGGAAGACTATGATGGGATATAAAGGGACCTGGGATAGACTCCATGAATGTGGTGATGACTCAACTCAGATGCTCTAAGCAAGGGCAACTCAATGATGCTGCCACACAGTGAAGGTCCAAAGGGGACCTGAAAAGCATGAGTACAAGATGGTATCTCATGATGAAAATCGACACAAACAAGCACAAGTATGGAGGCAAAGTGGTGCCCCAATTACAAGTGTTGTAAGTGAGGAAATCCGATTTTGAGGAGAGGTGAAGTGACCCTTCAAGGAAAAAATGTGTCTTGGTGAAGTATCGAATCACGAAAGACAAATAGATGCAGGCTATCTAATAGAAAATAAAACATGCATTTCGAGAGGGAAATGCTAAGGGTAATATTTCTTAAGATAGAGTGCATTGCGAGGATTAGGAAGGGCTGTTGGCAATATGATGCAGAGTGTTGTCCTTGATGGCAACCCACTTGATGAAGATGATGGCAACCTACTTAATGAAGTTGTTCTTGATGCTTGATAAGTTTATTAATGATGTAAATCTGATGTTCTACAAGTAGTACAGAAGTTGCAGAAGAAAGAAATATCAGTATGTGCAATAATAATGACGAAAAAGGTGTGTTACAAGGCATACACAAGTTTGTCAAGGAGAAGGCACGTATGCACGTGGAAAATTACGTGCCAAGTTGTGTATGATAAATTGCGCTCTAAATGTGTAAAACCAGGGGTTACCACCATGGTATTGACCCATTGTATTGAGCGCTGGATTGTCTATTTGATCCCGTCCAGGAATACCATTGGATGTGATGTGGTTTTGGCTCATGGTATTGACAAAGGCTAAATCTATATAAGGAGAAGAAATTCATTGTGCAAAAGGTGTGCATGAGTCTGGGTTTGAATGAATACTTCACTCTGAAGTATGTCTGAATGAAAAGGGTAACAGTTTGAATGATAGATCTGAATTCATAATGCACCTATGAAGAAAATGATGAAGAGGGATCTCTAGATATGAAATGTATCTTCTAGATCTGTTTATGGAATTTTTAGATCTGAGATGAGGCGAACATGTTTCTGAAGTGAAGGGTAAAATCTGAGCTATGCATCTGTTCTGAAGAATTTTGCTGCCCTAAAATGTCTGAAGATCTATACGCAAGTTTGTAACAGAGGAAGCGCGTATATACGCGGGTTGGCTTAAGCGAAAGCGCGTATGGGTTGTGAAATTAGTTCTGCAATATGTGCAGATGTATACGCGGGTTGATATGCATGAAAGCACGTATATATGCAGGATCAATGAATAGAAAGTGCGTATGAAAACTAGGGTTTGCTGAAGTCTGTGGAATGAAATGTCTGATCTGTTCTGCTGGTTTACTGCTATCTGTCAATGAGGTATTCATACAGATCTGGGCTATTTGAATGATGATTATGCTGCTGATTATATTGATGAAAGATCAAGTTGTTGATTGATTGGTTGATGGTTCATTGAATGAACTGATGAAGTTATAAGTATCAGTTTGATGTATGATTCAGCTTAAATGTGTGGAGTGGATTCAGTCTGAAAATATGATGAAAAGTGGCCTGCAAGTTGTGTTCTAAAGGAAGCTATTGTATCCAGTGTGAAAATTGATGAAACGTGGTCCGTGGTGGTGCTGAGGGTTGTAGCCTTCAGTCAGGGGGTTGTAGCTCCCTTCCAGGAGAGGCTGGTAAACGAGAGCAGGGGGTCGTAGCTCCCTTCCAGGAGAGGCTGGTAAACGAGAGCAGGGGGTTGTAGCTCCCTTCCAGGAGAGGCTGGTAAACGAGAGCAAGGGGTTGTAGCCTTCTGCAGGTGGGTGCCTGCATGCTGGTATGAGTCTGCGCTAGTACATGGTTGTAAGATGTTTTCTTTATAATAAAATATTGAAAGCTGAGACAACGGCAGCAGTGGTTTTCTCCCGACTTGGGTTTCCACCTAAAATCCTGGTGTTCATGTGTGTTGCTTATTTGTGATGGTTTATTCTATTATTACTGCACATGCTTACTGCTAACTAAACATCTGATGATGCATAGATCTAAGTAAAGAAATAAATGCATAATAAGATATCTGTGTATACGCGAGTTTTATGAAGGATATCCCCATGTATACGCGAGTTGGGCTCAGTAAAGTAGCGTATGGGTTTTAGAGAAAGAAAAATTAAAAATATTTGAGTATGCCCTAAATACTGATTCACCCCCCCTCCCCCCTCTCAGTATTTTTCCCAACAATTGGTATCAGAGCAGGTCCTTCTGCAGAAGCTTGATTGCTTGAAGGAGATCCATCGAAATGGGAAGTCATGAAGGGGTAATGTCTATAAGGCCACCTCTATTTAATGGAAATAATCTGTTATTCTGGAAGATACGAACAAAAGCATATCTGCAAAGTCTTGGTGCAGAAGTATGGGCAATCGTGGAAGGAGGTCATTAGTATCCAGCAAGTATTCCTACTGATGCAGCAGAAAGGAAGAAATATGAAATCAATGCCAAAGTCATCAATGTCTTATTAGGAAACATGTCTGAACCAGAATTTGCTAAAGTGATGTAGCTAAATTCAGCAAAAGAAATATGGGACAAAATCATTCTTAGCTATGAAGGAGATACAAAGGTAAAAAGTGCAAAACTCCAAACTCTCAGAATTGAATATGAAAATTTAAGGATGCATAGTGATGAGAGTATTGTCAGTTTATTTTTACGTCTAGATGATATTGTAAATCGTATGAGAATTTTGGGTGAAACCATAACCGATACTACTCTGGTGGAAAAAGTCCTAAGATCTTTAACTTCATAATTTAAGTCAAAAGTGTCAGCTATTGAAGAAAGGAAAGATCTGCAAACTCTTACTATTGTTCAACTACATGGTATTCTGACTGCTTATGAAATGAGACAAGGAGGTCCTTCTCAAATCAAAGAAGCTGCTTTTAAGGCACGTGCAAAAGGAAAAGAAAAGGAAGTTGTTAAGGAATCAAGTTATATATCAGAAGAATAAGAAGCAAATTTTGTAAGGAGACTCCAACCAGGTACTGGAAGATTCAAAGGTAAGCTACCCTTCAAGTGTTTTACTTGTGGGAGAGTTGGTCATTATGCTGCTAAATGTCCTTATGAAGAAAATCATGATAAAGGGAAATAATTTGAAAAGAGAAAGAGTTATTATACAAATGAAGATAATGATGAGGATGAAGAAGATTCTGACCAAGATCTACAAGTGCTCATGGCAAGGAAGCAAAAGAAGAAGGCTACTCAAAAGGAGATACCTCAGAAAACATGTGCAGCAGAAAATGAAGAAGAGGAAACAGGTATTGATTGTTGTTCTTGTGATTCACCTTCTTATGCATGCAATGGTGAAGATAGTGAAAGTAACAGTATAAGTCTAGAAGCAAATCTCAAGATCAATGATGAAAGCAATGATTGGAATCAATTTCATAAGCGAGAATCTATCTACAAAGATGTGATCTCTAGAATGAATGAACAGAAAGAAATATTGAATGGACAGATAGACAAGTATCAAAAGTTCTATGTTTATGCAACCAATCAAAGTGAAAGACTTGAAGCAGAAATCATCAGTCTCAAAGAAGATCTTGAAAAATAAAATAAGAAGAATGAAGAACCCCTATCATTTGAAAAGAAATGACTTGAAGCAGAAATCATCTCTCTCAAAGAAGATCTAGAAAAATCAAATAAGAAGAATGAAGAGCTGTTACAAACATGTGAAGAACAAGAAATTTGGTTGAAGGAAGAAATTTTAAAATTGAATGATCAAGTAGAAGAAGGAAAAAGGGTTGAAGAAAGCATGATGAAGGAATGCCAAATATTGGAGGTTGAGGTAAACATTCTCAAAGGTAAATTAGAAGAAAAGGATAAAATCTTGAGGTTTCAAGATAGTACTAATATTCTAAACAATATTCTTAGTAATCAAAGGTCTCCTGCTATTAAACTTGGTCTTGGTTTTCATGAAACTGTTAAAGGAGAATCTAGTTCACAAGGAAGTGCTAAAGATTCAAAGGATGTCAATGCAAAACCTGAAGAGTTGAAAGAAACAAGAAGTCAACTGAAAATCATGAACACTCAAAGGAAATCATTCAATAATGTTGAATTCTTTAAATGTCATAATTATGGGCATGTTGCAGCCAATTGCAGAAGCATATTGTTTCAGTCACAAACAAATAGATTCTACGCAGAAAGGTACTCTGGTTTCTTCAAGGGATATTGTTTTTCATGCAGCAAGTATGGTCATAAAGCAGCTGATTGCAATAGAAGGAAGAATAGAACAACACATTATGATCCTTATGCTTACTTTTCTGGTCAGATAAGATGTTATACTTGTAACAAGTATGGACATGTAGAAAAAGAATGCAGGATGAATAGATCTGAGAAATTGGATAACTTCCAGCACATAATAAGAAGTTTCAAGCAAAGCTAGAAAAAGAAGGAGGACCGGTCAGAAATGTAGGGAATATTGACCCTACTGCAGTCATCCGCTTTTAAAACCTACGTCTCATAATGGCTGCAGAATAATGTGAGATACATTATAGAGATTAGTAATGTATCATCACAGGGGGAGCAATGTATGATGATTCACATGGTTGGTTTGGTTATTCTAATTATGTGTATTTCTGACAGAGCATCTGATGTGAAGAAGACAGGTACAGGTGGTACAAATTTAGGGGGAGATGAAGGAATGTGAATTTTTCAATGTTTCACTTTCCATACGTGGGTTCAGTGAACTAAATCCGGGTATACACGCGAGTTACAGAGGATACAGTAGCGTATGCACTAATGATAAGAAAATTTGTATGACAGCTGAAGATCAGGAGCATAGGTTCAGGGGGAGCATCAGTCTGACTATTAATGATTGTATTATAGGCAATGTATCTGCTTATTACTCAGTTCTAAATAATTATGACATGATACATGGTTTCTTATGATGAGATTATGGATGAGCCCTATTTTCTTTTTGCTGAAGAGTATTCTTTGCTTTCACACATGGATGAGATGGAAGTCTTATGATTCAGAGATAAGGACAGATCATGCAGAGATTGTTGTTGATGACTTGTTGTTGAAAGTATTCAGGTTGCACAAACTAAGGAGGAGCCTTGGTCATATGGAAAGGATGCTTGGATGCACATTTTCAGGGGGAGCATTAGTCTTGCTGATTATAATGCATTGTTGGCATTATGATGGTTCTGAAATATGATCTCTCTCTTGAGTTCTTCCCGGTATTGGTCATAAAAAGTCATATTTGTAATTTGATGAAAAGGTCATGTTGAGACCTATGATGTAAAAATTGTAATATTCATTCATGTAAGGACTTGTTCAAATTTGTAAACCCACTTTGTTGGGTAGTTGAGTCAAAATGTGTAAACCCTCTTGGTTGGGTATTTGAGTCTCATATGTAAATCCACTTGGTTGGATCTTTGATGTAAGTATGTGTCCTTGGTGATAGGAAGGTCATAGAGTCATTTACTTCATTGAAAAATATGTTTGAACATTCAACATGAACTCAGGGGGAGCATGGTAACTTCAATGCACATCAGATCTACATCGCTCTTCTTTCTACATGAGGAGAAAAACCTTGTGTTGGTTTTGATCCGCCCTTTGCCCTTGATGTCAAAGGGGGAGAGTAACATGGTGTTTGAATAAGGGGAGAGTAACATGGTTACTGCATATTGGTTATAATCAATGTATCTATCTTTTGTAGTGATCAAACACCATCGTGGTTGCCATCAAGTCCAAAGGGGGAGATTGTTGGCAATATGATGCAGAGTGTTGTCCTTGATGGCAACCCACTTGATGAAGATGATGGCAACCTACTTAATGAAGTTGTTCTTGATGCTTGATAAGTTTAATAATGATGTAAATATGATGTTCTACAAGTAGTACAGAAGTTGCAGAAGAAAGAAATATCAGTATGTGCAAGAATAATGATGAAAAAGGTGTGTTACAAGGCATGCGCAGTTTTGTCAAGGAGAAGGCGTGTATGCATGCGAAAATTACGTGCCAAGTCGCGTATGATTAATTTCGCTCTAAATGTGTAAAACCAGGGGTTACTACCATGGTATTGACCCATTGTATTGAGTGCTAGATTGTCTATTTGATCCCGTCCAGGAATACCATCGGATGTGATGTGGTTTTGGCTCATGGTATTGACAAAGGCTAAATCTATATAAGGAGAAGAAATTCATTGTGCAAAAGGTGTGCATGAGTCTGGGCTTGAATTAATACTTCACTCTGAAGTATGTCTGAATGAAAAGGGTAACAGTTTGAATGATAGATCTGAATTCATAATGCACCTATGAAGAAAATGATGAAGAGGGATCTCTAGATATGAAATGTATCTTCTAGATCTGTTTATGGAATTTTTAGATCTGAGATGAGGCGAACATGTTTCTGAAGTGAAGGGTAAAATCTAAGCTATGCATCTGTTCTGAAGAATTGTGCTGCCCTAAAATGTTTGAAGATCTATACGCAAGTTTGTAACAGAGGAAGCGCGTATATACGCAGGTTGGCTTAAGCGAAAGTGCGTATGGGTTGTGAAATTAGTTCTGCAATATGTGCAGATGTATACGCGGGTTGATATGCATGAAAGCACGTATATACGCAGGATCAATGAATAGAAAGTGCGTATGAAAACTAGGATTTGCTGAAGTCTGTGGAATGAAATGTCTGATCTGTTCTGCTGGTTTACTGCTATCTGTCAATGAGGTATTCATACAGATCTGGGCTATTTGAATGATGATTATGCTGCTGATTATATTGATGAAAGATCAAGTTGTTGATTGATTGGTTGATGGTTCATTGAATGAACTGATGAAGTTATAAGTATCAGTTCGATGTATGATTGAGCTTAAATGTGTGGAGTGGGTTCAGTCTGAAAATATGATGAAAAGTGGCCTGCAAGTTGTGTTCTAAAGGAAGCTATTGTATCCAGTGTGAAAATTGATGAAACGTGGTCCATGGTGGTGCTGAGGGTTGTAGCCTTCAGTCAGGGGGTTTTAGCTCCCTTCCAGGAGAGGCTGGTAAACGAGAGCAGGGGGTCGTAGCTCCCTTCCAAGAGAGGCTGGTAAACGAGAGCAGGGGGTCGTAGCTCCCTTCCAGGAGAGGCTGGTAAACGAGAGCAGGGGGTTGTAGCTCCCTTCCAAGAGAGGCTGGTAAATGAGAGAAGGTTGTCGCCTTCTGCAGGTGGGTGCCTGCATGCTGGTATGAGTCTGCGCCAGTACATGGTTGTAACATGTTTTCTTTATATAATAAATATTGAAGACTGAGACAACGGCAACGGTGGTTTTCTCCCGACTTGGGTTTCCACCTTAAATCTTGGTGTTCATGTGTGTTGCTTATGTGTGATGGTTTATTCTGTTATTACTACACATGCTTACTACTAACTAAACATCTGATGAATGAATGATGCATAGATCTAAGTAAAGAAATAAATGCATAATAAGATCTCTATGTATACGCGAGTTGGGCTCAGTAAAGTAGCGTATGGGTTTTAGAGAAAGAAAAAGTAAAAATATTTTAGTATGCCCTGAATACTAATTCACCCCCCCCCCCCTCTCAGTATTTTTCCCAACAAGGGGGTGGCCTTCGAAGTCCTCTAAGAGGTATGCCCCCTTACAAAGATCCTTACTGATGATGTAAGGGCCTAGCCATAATGAGTCAAACTTCCCATGAACGAGGACATCATGGGCCTGGTCATACACTAGAACAAGGTCACCTTCGTGAAAAGTATGAGGGTGGACTTTTTGGTCATACTGAGCTTTGGTGAATTTCTTAGCTGCTTCAATGGTTTGCAATGCAACACATCGGTCTTCGTAGGTGCACTCAAGCATGATAAGTTGTTTTTCTAGAGGTTGGGTATCAGGGAGAAGCTCAACGGCCAGATGAAGGGAAGGGATTTCACATGACGCTGCAAAGCTACCTAAATCATCAGAGTGGGAAGAAAGTCTCACATACTAATCGTCATGGGGGATGACAAAAGAACAAGTAAATAGATGGTCAAATGATGTTGAGCCCAGGGTGGTCACTGAAGGGGGGTCGAGCGAAACAACCGGGGAGGATTCAGAGGGAATGTTCCTCGAGGGTCTCACAGACGATGATAGGTAGAGGATGGTGGCAGCAGGCTCCGTCATCTCGACATCGGGAGGGGGAATTTCAATGGGAGCGGGTAAATCCTCAAGCTGAAATGAAGCATATTGCGCAAGTATGGGAGAGGCGGATTGATTTTTTTCAATCTCGTACTCTCTAACTACCTCTAAAGAGGTGCGGTAATGCGTCAGGTGGGGACAATGGTGGGAATAATGGCCATGGACACCACACAGAGCACAGGGTTTGTTGGTGCTAATATTCTTTGGGTTCTTGGCTGCGGTTGAGGAAGAAACAGAGGTTTCAGGGACTGTAGACTTAGGGAACGTGACTTTAACCATGGGTTTAATACGGGGCAACTCGACACAAGTATGGGTGGCATGACCGACGACATCATACAAGGCGCAAGTCTTTGTGGGTGGAGTAGGGGTAAGGTGAGTTGGAGTGGCCTTGTCTTTGGTTGCCCCCTTGCGAACTTTGCCTCTCTTTCCCAGAGCTGGCACAATAGGAGAAGGGTCCTATTGAGGTGTTGGTGGCACTGTAGCAACAGAAGAAGCTAGGGGAACCGGTTGAATTGGTGTCAAAGCAAGGTAGGGTTTGGGGTGACCAGGCGGGGTAGCGGCTGGAGGGTCAAGGTACCAGATGGTATACCCAGGGTCAGGTTGGTGAGAGAAAGGGTGGCCATGATGGGAACCGAATAGACTCCGGGAGGGGGAGCAAGGAAAGGTATCTGACTAGCGAGGTAGTGACCAGGTGGGACGGCTCTAAGATGGTTAAGGCCTGGTGGAACCGACCCGGGAGGATAAAGGGGCTCATGGGTACCAGCTATAGGATAAGGGCCAGAAGGAGTAGGTCCGGCTGGCTGAGACGAAGGGCTAGGAGCAGGTTGTGGCGGGCGAGGTTGAGTTTGCTGACTAGCCGAAGCAGGCCACTTAAGGGCAGCCCGAGACGATTGCATCATGAAAACATTCGATAAGCTGGGATCAAAGATAGGAGGAGGAGGAAGACCAGGGAAGGTTCCAAGCAAAGAGGAGTCTTTGTAGACACCGAGAGATACACTGGTCAAATAATCGACGGTGTGCTTATTGGCTACAGAAGAGATGGTCGAATCAGGGGGGGTCTGAGATTTTGGCTCATGATACGTCAATTGGTCAATGGTGACTATCTTTCCATTATGAGGAAAATATATCTTGCGGTATACTGCGGATGGGACAACAGACATTGCATAGGTGTAGCTATGCCCCAAAATAATGTTATAATCAAGAGGGGCATCAATGACTTCAACGTCAATGCAAACAGTCTTGCCCACAAGAGTGATAGGATAATTATGGAATAGGCCAATGGGCTAGGAGGCGTGGCCATCCCATGCTTGAAGGGTGATTGTGGAAGGGGCCAACTCAAGAGATCCAAGTTTTTTCCAAACCAAAGCGGACATCACACAGGTGGATGCCCCCTTATCAATGATACACCGAGAAACGTTAGCGTTCAGGATTTCAACTGGGATTTGGAAGGCTACGAAAGCAGGAAGAGGAGGATGTTCTGATTGATGGGTGTCGAAAACAATCAATTTGTCATCAGCAGGATCTACAGCGGCCATGGCAGATATTAGAGCCTTCTTTTGAGAAGGGCATGACTGGAGGAGTTCCATTGTTGAAATGGCAGTAGGATATTATGCCAAATCATCTACTATGCTATACAAATGAGCAGCTCGAACAGAAGCAGAATTTCCGCATATGGTCCCTTAGGAATCTTGGTATGAACCTCAACTTTGGGCTGAGGGATATGCAAGGGACCATTGGATGTCGAAAGAGGCTTTGTAGAACCTAAATAAGGGGACTCGGGGAAAAACGGAGCGGGAGGCTTGGGGTACTGATGGGACCGAGTTTGAAGGTTAAGGTCGATGGTTAGAGGTTGACCAGAGTTCATCATGAGGATCTAGTAATCGGAGGAACTAGAAGGGGAAGGTTGAGTGGCCACCTGTCCGTCAGGTGGTTGGGTAGCCACGAATCCTTGCTGGGGAAAGGATTGCTAAACACAGCCGGTTGAGTAATGGCCACCTTGGGGGGAGAAGTAGGGGAGTTATGTTGTCCTCGCAATGTGGCTTGAGACTCCCACATCTACCGCATCTGTGGTAAAAGGGGACAATCATGAGTGTAATGATCGTAAACACCGCAACACAAACAAGGCTTATTTGTATGAATGGGCCTGTCCGGCTTGGGCTGAGTGCCCTGTTGTTGGTTAGCAGCGTTAGAGTCAATACCTTGAGGATTAGGTCCATGAGTACCAGGGGCAGATTGGTACCTGTGGAATCACCAGTTGTTAGGATGAATCCTTAGTGTAAGTGTACGAAAAAATACCCTTTTAGTTGTGCATAACAAATAGCCCTAACAGCAAAATATGGCTGCTAATATCTTCATATCTGTAGTCAGTTGATCAAGAAAAATGCTGCAAAAACCCTGATCTATGTATAAAAAGACATTAAGCAGTAAAAATAAGGTTTTTCTCCATGCATCCAATAGACAAGACAAGAACAATATTTTTTCAAGAGTTTTATATTAATGGCACCTGGAAGGAAAACAAGAAAGGTGTTTCCAATTCTCCTCAATGGGATGGGTTCTTGGAAGTCCTTAGCACTTCAGATCTAGAATTTCTCTCTCTTGTTGGTGTAGAAAACCCAAACAAACATAGAACTCAAAGGGAGCTCACAAAGCAAATAATAGAAAATATGACAATGATAATGGCTCAAAGTCAGACCAAGAGTATAGATCCAGAGTGATCTAAGAGGCAAAAAAAGGTGATGAATGGTAGGAAAAACCCTTCTATTTATAACAAAATATTAGGTCATTCTAGATCTTGGTGCATGATTAAAATAATATTAACCAAATCTAGATCCACCTTTTATGGAATATTTTATTATATTTGTTGGAGAGGAAAGGAATTTGACTTGGGTCAAATCCCTTTATTTGTAAATAATAAATAAATAAATGATTTATTTATCATTTTAAGGAAGTGGTTGAATGATAATTAAATAAATAATGATTTATTCAATTATTTATAAATGATTTTGTCAAATTTAACAAGGAATATTATTTAAATAAGGTTTAAATAATTATTCCTAGAAAATAATAAGATAAATAAGGATTTATCTAATTAATTTTCATGTTTTGGGTTAAATATGACCAGGAATAATAATTAAATTACTGTTTAATTAATTATTCCATGAGGAAAACCAAAAAATATATAGATTTGTTTAATATTGCCCCTTGGGGTTTCCTGTTTAGACCATAAAAAACCTAATAAATGTGTTTTATTAAGTTATTTTACATAGTGAAAGCAATTTTACTTAGGGTAAAATTGGTCTTACATGGTGTACTTGGGTCCATCTAATGATAATAGGTTAGATGACCAAAAATTGGTGTAACAATTTGTAATTCGAAATTTCCATCTAGAGAAATACATTTATATTTTTAACAAGTTTATAAAATGAAAACTTGAATTTTAAAAACAAAACATTATATCACAACCGCATGCCAAATGTAGTTCAACCATCCAAAACTTGAGTTTTAAAAACAAAATTATATCACAACATGTGATCACATTCCAAATGTAGTTCAACTATCCAAAATATACACATGTATACATGGTTTGTAATTCGAAATTTCCATATAGAGAGATTCATTTTATATTTTTAACAAATTTATAAAATGAAAACTTGAATTTTAAACACAAAACATTATATCACAATCACATGCCAAATGTAGTTCAACCATCCAAAATATACACATTGTGAAAATTTAATTTGAAATTTCCATCTAGAGATTAATTTTATATTTAACAAATAAAATGACAACTTGAGTTTTAAAAACAAAACATTATATCACAACATGAGATCACATGAAAAATTTAGTTGAACTATCCAATTTAAAAACAAAACATTATATCACAACATGAGATCACATACCAAATGTAGTTGAACTATCCAATTTAAAAACAAAACATTATATTACAACATGAGATCACATGCCAAATGTATTTGAACTATCCAAAATATACATGTGTTTTGTAATTTGAAATTTCCATCTAGATTTGAATTTTATATTTAACAAATAAAATGACAACTTGAGTTTAAAAAAAAAAAAAAACATTATATCACAACATGTGATCACATGCCAAATGTAACTATCCAAAATTTAAAATCATTCTTGATAAAAGTAAATGTAGTTTAAACTATATCCAAACAGTAAAAGGTCCAAAATTTGTATCTCACATGAACAATAAAAGTAAATATATATATCTAGTTCAATGTATAGTGTTACAAGTATCAAGTTATATAGAAAAGTAAATATGACTGCATAGATACGACTATATATAAAAAAGTAAATTTAAGACTATATCTATCAAATATAATGTTGCACACATGTGCATCATCCATCAAATACAGATGTATCTAGTGTCTCTGCCAACAAAGTCCTGATCCTCGTGCTATCATGTGAAGCATGTGGAACCTGTACACAATGTGTACAAACATTAAAATTTTATGTTTTAAAATTGATTGAGAATATAGAACTTCATGTAAAAAAAAAATTCATGCAATACCTCATTTGGTTCCCTCTCCATTGTGTTTTGTTGCTTGTCCATTAAAACTTCCTCCACAGGAACATCTTCCATAGTAAACTGTATAATATACCTGTACAATTTTATATATATAAACTAATTTTCAATAATATTTAAAAACAAGTTAGAAAACTTGTTCAAATGGTTCAAATGGTGTGGGTGTTCCTATCTCCATCATACACTCCATTGCTAGAGTCTGTGGAGAAGGGAAATCATCTCCAAGAACCTAAAATTCAAAAAATTTAAAAGTATAAAATAACTCAAGATCTAGATCTTAATTTATAATAAAAATTTTGAACTTCAATTTATAACTTATAACTTAAACATATTTAAGTGAAAAGTCGAATAATTGTGATGGTGGATTGGGTACATATCCTAAGGGTGGCTCCGAAACAAAATCTCCAGAAACCTAAAATTCAAAAAATTTAAAACTCTAAATAACTCAAGATCTAGATTTCATTTTTAATGGAACTTTTGAGCTGCAATATATAACTTAAAAACATATTTAAAGTGAAAATTTGTTCATACTTGTGATGGTAGATTTGGCTCATCTCCCAAGGAAGAAGAAGGTACCTCAATCCCAAAAACATCGGATGTAATAAAAATCTTTTAACATTTAATTATATATACATGTACATGTGTGCACAATTATTTATTTTAAAAATATGTCATCATGTTTCGATATATATAATAATAGATAAAAAATAACTTTACATCATGATGTTCACTTAAAAAACACTAACATGTTTCAACATATCATCTTGATGGTGAGAACCATCTTGATTGTGTGAACCAGAGGCTCTGACCGTGATATTTTCAACTTCGTTCATCAAGCGTGAGAACTGAAAATGGTGTTAACATATATGATACATTTTTGTTAGATTAAGGTATATAAATAAATGTATGTTTATATGTATTTATTACAAATTGTACATGTGTTAAAATAATCACCCTAACCATTGACACATATCGATCCCATGCCCTCTTGCTCATGAATTATTAGGTCCTGCCAACCATTGCGACAATTCTTTGCATATGTTCTGAGATCTTCAACACTCATGTTGTCTATATTTTCATCTGTATGATACACAAAATTAGCACGTACATTCTCTCATGCTCTTTTTCGATTCAGACAAACATCAACTCCACCTAGTCCACTCTGAACATTATCAATGTTGGCATCCCTTGCTTCTCAACTAATTTGAGAAGTGGCATCCATCTCTGACCGCAAAGTTTCAACACGAAGAGGTCGACTAACCAATGGTGGCTCAGGGCGAGCCAACTCAACATCATGCTTAGCACCCCTACAACCACACAATTTACCTTTCCCAGGACCAAAAAATCCAGAGACAAGGTCATTATAATTGGATTTCATTCCCAAAAATAATTCTGCATAAAATAATTTTGCAAAATAAAGCGGAACCTCGTCGTTCCATGGGAGTCTTCCATAAGTAGCAAGGTTCCTATCATACAAATGGCCAGCTATATCAGGGTGCTTGAAATATTTCACCTTTAGCATCTTTCTTTTCAGCCCCTCTTTGAAATTAAACATGGACTTGGCCATTTATGTTATAAATATTTTTTTAACAACCTCCCATGTATCGGGACCCATCACTGTTTCCTTTATTTTTCTCATCACTTCTACAAAAGTATTAGTGGTTGGCCCAAGCCTTAAGTACACATCTACTAGTTCGCCTAAAGAGTGAGTAACTATTTCCAAAATTTCTCGACTCTCAGCAGGGAGTTTCAAAGACACGATATCGCTCTTCAATTTTGAATGAAAATGTTGGTGCATTGTTGCATGTTTGATTCCCAAGGTATATCGAAAATGTTAGACAGATAAGTCGTGGTTGTTGTACAACCTTCTTCTTGAATAATGCGTTATGTCCTACGTATTTCTCGAGCAACATTTGGAGTAACATTTTCACCCTTTGCATCAATATATAAAATTTTTTATATTAAAAAAACATGTAAACAAATTTGTACAAATTGAATGAAAATAATATTTAGATTGATGGCCACCTCGATATGGCTGGCTAGCATGTTTCCCACCCTGAGACTATTGAGAATGAAAACGACCACCAATTGGTTGAGAACCAACACGATCATCCATTGATTGGACTTTGGTGGAATACATATCACCACCCTCACACAATTGCCCACCGACTATTGATGGACCTCCAAGGGAATGTGTACCACCACCAACCTCACACGACGAGAGGGAAGCTTCATTAAAAAATATGAATTTATAATCAATTCAAAACTACATTCATACATATAAATACATGTACATATGATTGATTAAATTACGTGTACCATACCGTGATTGTGTGAACCATAGCCATGCTCCATTGATGGAGTAGACACCCTTGTCCTCCTAACTCCTAAAAAATAAAAAATAAAACTTATCAAAAGCTAATTTAACCCACAAAATTGATTAAAAAATAGTTCCATATGTACACACATGTATGTATGGAGATAATATTATATTTAAATACCATGAACATCCTTCAATCCATGATCCCCCTCTCTCATAGAGGCATGGGATTCTATTGATTTTCATCTTTCATCCTCCATGATATATATGGATATATCTATAGTGGACATTTACAATTATTTTAAAATTACTATTTAAAATAATTCAAAAAATTTCAAAAAATTAATGTAATTTAGTACACAAATTATGTAAAACACAACTTTCAAAGCACTAATTGATGTGTAAAACTCAATTTAAACAAAAATTTGTTGAAGTCCTCACATTTTAATTTTATAAAAATGTGAATTTCACGAAGTTGCACTTTACATGGTGGGAGCACACTTGGTATATAATTGAAAAAAACACATGGTCATTAAAATGACACATTTACAAGTAAAAAACACACACATATCAATGATATGTTACAATTTCCATCAATAAATTTTGAAGGAGAGCGTCTCAACACTAATTCATCTTTGAGAGATGAATTTTTGAAGGAGAGTGTCTAAACAATAATTCATCTTTTAGAGATGAATCTTGAATTGGCATTGCCCCGTATAATACTAATTAATTTATTAATTCATATTTGATAGATGAATCTTGAATTGGCATTTCCCCACACAATAGATCACCAAACATCTTATTAACATTTGCACAATGTCTTATACTAAAAATTTGAAATTGGCTAACAATATTTTTTTCTTTTTCATGCAGTTGTTTTAGCCTCTCCTTCTTAACTTGGTACACGTCTTTCATCTGGTTACACACAAGTTCAGAATTGGTGAAAACTACAATTCCATTTGATCCATACTCCCTAGTTGTTCCCAAGCCTTATATCAATGCAATATAATATTCCTCGTTGTTTGTTCTTCTTCCAGGTATATTCATTTTCTTTTGGAGGACCTTGTTAGTCGCAAAATTGCAAAGCACATATGTAATCACTGCTTTCCATGGATTGGGATAGCAAAAAACATCTATGCATAATGTCCATTTTTCAACCATATTCAGTGGGTTTTTTGATCCTTGAAATATATATATATATATATATATATATTAAATTAACATTTATTGCAAATGCATGGGAGAAATGACATGTGCATGGTTTGCAAGTTTTCCTTAAATTTTATGGGAGAAATCACATCTAGAAATGACATGCCTTAAAGTTTGCCTTGCTTAGAGTTTAAGGGAGAAATGACATGTACATGGTTTGCCCTAAAGTTTTCCTTATAGTTTATGGGAGAAATGACATAGAAATGACATGCTTTAAAGTTTTCCTTAATTTTTATGGCAAAAATGACAAATGTATGGGAGAAATGACACATGTACATGGTTTGCCTTAAATTTTATGGGGAAAATGGCATAGAAAGGACATTTACATGGCTCCAAAAACACTAGAAAATGCTAGAAATGACATGTACATGGGAGAAATTACATGTATGTACATAAACCCACCTTCACGTTTTTACCTTCATTGTTCTTCCCAGTATATTAATTTTCCTTAAATTTTTCCCTAAGTTTATGGGAGAAAGCCTTGAGTTTGTGGGAGAAATGACACATGTAAATGGTTGTGTTTTTACCTTTTTTTTTTCTTCCTGGTATATTAATTTCCTTAAATTTTTCCTTGATTTTATCGGAGAAAGCCTTGTGTTTGTGGGAGAAATGACACATGTACATGGTTTGCCTTAAAGTTTTCATTAAATTTTATTTATTTTCCTTAAAGTTTTCCTTAAAGTTTATTCATTTTCCTTAAATTTTTCCTTGATTTTATTGGAGAAAGCCTTAAATTTGTGGGAGACATGACACATGAACATGGGTTTCCTTAAATTTTGCCTTAAATTTTGTGGGAGAAATGACATAGAACTAACATGTACATGGTTCCAAAAACACTAGTAAATTCCTTAAAGTTTATCGGAGAAATGACATGTACATGGTTATCCTTAAATTTTTCCTTGAGTTTATGGGAGAAATGGGAGAACTGACATGCATGTACATGGCTTTCCTTAAAGTTTTCCTTAAATTTTATGGGAGAAATGGCATGTACAGAAATGGATATTACAATGAAGAACTTCTATTAATATTTGTTCCAGAGATTGACTGTAGGGGCATTTAATGGATATGCCACCTTTGAGAAAGTATGAGATCCAAAGGCTATGTAGCCCTTTACAGACTTTGCCTTTAGAACTTAGATAAGTTAACACTCAATAGACAGACTTAAATCCTATGGAAGTTTAGCCACTTTAGGTTCGATTTTTAGGCCTTAAAGTTTGCCTTGAATTAACGGGAGAAAGCCTTGAGTTTGTGGGAGAAATGACATGTGCATGGTTTGCTTTAAATTTTTCCTTAAATTTTATGGGAGAAATAACATCTAGAAATGACATGCCTTAAAATTTGCCTTGCCTAGAGTTTAAGGGAGAAATGACATGTACATGGCTTGCCTTAAAGTTTGCCTTATATTTTATGGGAGAAATGAAATTGCCTTATATTTTATGGGAGAAATGGCATAAAAATGACAGAGAAATGACATAGAAATGACATGTACATGGTTCCAAAAACACTAGCAAATGCCTTAAATTTTATGGGAGAAATGGCATGTATAGAAATGGATGTTACAATGAAGAAATTCTATTTAGATCTGTTCCAGAGATTGACTATAGGGGCATTTACTCGATATGTCAACTTTGAGAAAGAACGATATCCAGAGGCTACCTCGCCCTTACAGACTCTGCCTTTACAACTTGTAGAAGTTAACACTCAATAGAAATACTCAAATCCTATGGAAGTTCAGCCACTTTAGGTTTGGTTTTTAGGCCTTAAAGTTTGCCTTGAATTAATGGGAGAAAGCCTTGATTTTGTGGGAGAAATGACATGTGCATGGTTTGCCTTCAATTTTGCCTTAAATTTTATGGTAGAAATCACATCTAGAAATGGCATGCCTTAAATTTTGCCTTGCCTAGATTTTAATGGAGAAATGACATGTACATGGTTTTCATTAAATTTGTCTTTATAGTTTATGGGAGAAATGACATTGACTTATAGTTTATGGGAGAAATTACATAGAAATGACATGTCTTAAAGTTTGCCTAAAAGTTTATGGGAGAAATAACACATGTATGGGAGAAATGACACATGTACACGGTTTGCCTTAAATTTTTCCTTAAGGTGGTAGTGGTTTGCACTTATTAAAACAACTAGTGGTAGTGGTTGATGAAGTTATGTCAAAAGTCACACCTTGATGAGTTTGTGGGAGAAATGACATGTACATGGTTTGAAAAATTATTTTATGCACTTACTAAAACAACTAGTGGTAGTGGTTTATGAATTTATGTCAAAAGTCACTCCTTAATGAGTTTGTGGGAGAAATGACATGTACATGGTTTGAAAAATTATTTTATGCACTTACTAAAACAACTAGTGGTAGTGGTTGATGAATTTATGTCAAAAGTCACACCTTGATGAGTTTGTGGGAGGAATGACATGTATATGGTTTTCCTTAAAGTTTAGTTTGCCTTAAAGTTTATGGGATAAATCACATCTATAAACCTTTAATTTGACATCTATAAATAGGCTAAGAACATTAAAAAGTAATTTTCAACTTGCATTAGTTATGTCCTTAATATGAAGTATGATTTAGCACCTAACAGATTGTCTAATAATTTATAATAATGTGATTTTTGGCTTGTACTATCATTCATCCTTGATATGTACAAGAATTTTACAACTTGAACATCAACCTACACTATCATCATATCACTGTACAAAATCTAGATTAGTAATATCCATTACATCATAAAACACTACACTTTTAACATTTTAAAAGATTAGAAGCATCATGGAAGGTGTAAATTTAGGTACATTAATAAAAAATAGTTCTAGCATCAACATAAACCTATAGTAGCATTATGATAAGAAGCCAAGGGTCTTCATTACTCGAATAAACCATTTCTATCAATCATTCCTATTAACATCATGCCTCCAAATGCATAAAATGATAAACAACTAGTAGTAGTGGTTGATGAAGTTATGTCAAAAGTCACACATACAACTCTACTCTACATATAGGTATCATGCTTGAACAACCTTACCAATACTTTTGTAACTTATCACCATTAATAATCTGATGTCCTTTTTGTAGTATCACAAAATTGGTAAATAAAATTAAATAAAGTTGTCAAGATATA
The DNA here is from genome assembly GCA_034641835.2 of Pinus albicaulis. Classification (NCBI taxonomy): domain Eukaryota; kingdom Viridiplantae; phylum Streptophyta; class Pinopsida; order Pinales; family Pinaceae; genus Pinus; species Pinus albicaulis. Next base: position 144,105,053 of record CM076572.1, on the reverse strand, counting down.
TACATCTCACACATTCTATTAAAATTTAAATCAATAAAAATAAGAAAATCAGAATCCTAGACAAATCTTATCTAGCCCTAGTATGCATATATCCACTCTAGATATATGGAGGTTTGGTAAAAATTTCTTGAATCCCTAAGTGGCAGAAAATTTCTCCTATGCAAGAGTCATTAGTTAAATCTTGCAAATCACTACAATGTTGACTGTGTTATAGATATATATGTGGGTATTCTACTATGCAAGAGTCATTAGTTAAATATTGGCACTATAGTGCTGTGGACTCAGTTGGAGATTAATTACGAACAACTTATTCTTCCCTTTGCACCTAAGGTGTATATAAAGTATTCAATTAAACTTCTGAGTTTTATTGGAGTAGATGTGTGGGTAGCAGCTGTAGTTTCCCTTTCAATTTTACAAAAGTAAATATGGACTGCTGATTGAAGCTTTTTAATGAACAATAGGCTAAGGTGTATATAAATTATTTGATTGAACTTCTAAGTTTTATTGGAGTAGATGCGCGGGTAGCAGCTATAGTTGTCCTTCCAATTTTACAAAAGTAAATATGGATTGTTGATTGAGGCTTTCTAATGAACAATAGGCAATAGGCATCCAAGAATATGGTGCCATGATTACAAAAAGCTTAGATAATGTACTTAACAATTAAGAAGCTCACTTGAAATTTGCAAAGAAAGGTAAAGAATCTTTGTTATGTTTTTATGATTGTTACGAAGGCAAGAACAAGAATGAATATTATGAAATGCAGAGATAATGAAGATGATCATATATTTGCAAGTAATATCATTGGCAGGGTCAACTTCATATCAACACAACAAACTCTGTTGCACCATTTTTTAATATTGTCACAATGGAGGTGAAAAAATAATGCCACTATTTATGCAGGGATTACTATAAAATACCAACTACTTTTGCAGTCAAGAATTTTTGTTTCTACCATTTTCGAAAGGAAAGGTGCAAGAAAATTTTAAATATTACAATAGGAAGCAGAGACCAGTGATAAAGCTACAATTAAGAAATAAGGTACTCAAGGTACAACATGAAGGAAAGGTGCAAGAAAATTTTAAATATTACAACAAGAAGTAAAGACCAGTGATAAAGCTACAATTAAGAAAGAAGGTAATCAAGGTACAACATGAGATATAAAGTCACAATTGATTTCCTTTATTCTTAACACGAAAGACAATGCTAAGAAACATTTCCTTGGAAAAAATTGGAGGGTGGACTATTTTAGAATTTGGGATATATTTTGAAGGTCTAATCTATGCAAACATTTGAGGGTATTGCATACAGCTAACAACAATCAAATAGCATTGTTTGGGTAGGTAAGTTTGTTGCGCTAGTACATTTCTAGAAAGAAAATTTTATAGAAAAGGTAATAGAGCTAGATCTATATCTTGGACCAATGCCATGAGGCTTCTAATAGATCACACTGTTTAACACATATATCCATCACTTTAACATTGTTTAACATAGATATTCAAACAACTTTGGATGGTAGATCTTGGTGAAAGTAAGCATTTGCTAAAAACAGAGGTCAAGATGATGCATAGGAGGATTTTCGTCTACCTATAAATTCGGAGACGAAAAGACGACAAGTCCACAACGAGAAGATGAGGTAGGAGATCGTCAAAGACGTCACGGAGGACGCAGATTACAAATTACCTGCGAACAAAAAAAAAGAAATAAAATTAAAACCAACAAAAAAATACACAAAAAAATAAACCAGAGCAACAACTTTCTCACCTCCTCACCCCTGTGCAACACCAAGCCCCTGCAACAACAAACAGATGACACAATAAATAGATGACACAACAAACAACAAACACAAATGCGAGACAGACAGATAACACAGATGTGACAATGATAACAAGACCTAAGCTTCATAAGGTTTGCAGGCTAGTATATTTATAAGAAAAAGTCTAGCTGAATTATTTCAAAAGTTCAGCCAACTAATAGTTCGGTCGGACTATTAGTTCGGACGAACTTTGGTTGTCGGTTTTCCCATCTCCGGCCAAAAATCTGTTTTCCCATGTCGTCAATACGCCATCAATGTAAATGGCTATTTTGGCCTAACTAATTTCGAAACTTCGGCCAAACTGTTGGGAAAATGAATTTTTTGCCTGCGATTCTCACAAAAGTGTAACCCACCTTCATATTTTTACCCTAGATTTATTCAATTTTTTTCATCGGATCCCATACAAAATTTTGTTATCCAAGTGAAATTGTAGCTTCCGCATAGAATGCCATCAATTATAGCTACAAATAGTAAAGTGCACAATGATATTCACAAATATCTATTATTCCAACACGTATTCAACTACTCTTTGCGACAAATCAAAATGACAACTAGTCCCACTACTTTGTAAAACTAAACCAAATTTAATTTACTAATAACTTGACACAACTATTCCTCATAAAATTTGACATGCATTTCTGATGCAGTGCAAACGTTATTCCGCATAAACGCATTTGATTTTAAACTATTCATTTTTTTCAAACATAATGATTTCAAATATGTGCGGAAGGATAGTGTGTGGAACAAAGAACATAAACCTCCACACCTACATACATTCACATTTCGATTTCACTCTTCACAGTGAAATATCCACACAAAAGTTCATGGAGTATTAACATGTTAACTTTAACTGTATGCTCTTATGCTCTTAAGTGAAAACATTTTTTTCTGCACTAAGTAATTTTCACTCCGTATTTTTTTTCCAACCGCTTACGGAACTACTCTTTGGATGGAGATAGTAAGTGTGGAAAGATCAAATCCATATACAATATCGAATCTCAATTATGAATTTTAGTGTTGCATGAAATATGCATGTGTATTTTTCCTCTGCACATGCTTCCTTTGAACAGAACCTAGGTCATCTGGTAATCTCAGGAGAATAAAAACACCTTCGTATAACTTTTTTCGAACACAATATTCATTAGATTCAATGTTGTTGTTAAATAATTATTATTACAATTGGATCGGAAGTCAGTATTCTTTATTTGAAATGACAACTTAATGGTTTCAAATATGTGTGGAAGGATGGTGTGTGTGGAACAAGGAACATAAACCTCCGCACCCACATACTTCCGCATTTCGAACTCGCTCCGCAAAGTGAAAAATTTGTACAAGAGCTCATAGAGTTTTGGCATGTTAACTTTAATTTTATGCTCTTATGATGTTAAGTGAATATTATTTATGTACTAATTACTTTGCAATCTGTATTTTTTTTCCAAGATGGTAGAGACTTATCTTGAGGCATGTTCCTTTGGACTGTTTTTTCCCCCTTATCTTTAATGGGATGACCCATTGGAGCTTTACCTTTCACTTTATGCAATTTTTCTCTAGTCTTAACTATGTTCTCTTATTGTACAAATTCCTCGTCTTCTTATGGTGTTTCTTCTTCTTGAAAAGAGAACATTAGATTATCTCTCATTTCCATTAGTTCAAGAACTGAGGTACTCTCTTGAGTAATATATTCTAGTGCCTAAGGAGGGCCCGCTTCCTCAAATTCTCGATCATCTACTATGATTATGATATCTTGGGGTTCTTAATCCCCTTGGTTTTATATTACCAACATTTTGATTCTTGATACCATAATTAGATGATCCAATGTTTTTCTTTTTTGCTTCTGTTCATGGACTTGTCCAAGTAAAATTATCTTGTTCTACATCTACTTCATCATTCTTTGGGAGAATATCATAATTAGCCTTTGAAGTAAATACTTCTTTTTATATCAAAATATTTCTTATATTTGGAAAAATGTCAAGGAAAATGTTTCTCTCAACAAAAATTACTTGGTGTTTTGAACATGGAGTGTCATTTTTTCTTATGAAATCTTGATGGAACACATTTCCCTCTGGGCCTTTCCTAAAATAATTTCAAGGTCAACATTGATATGTAACCGTATATTCTTCCATTTCTTGGGCTTTTCTCATAGCTCCATCCAGAATATGTATATGGGAAAATTTTACAACATATTTGAAATTAGAAGGCATGACATTCATATAACTTCCAAGTATCACGAGATCATTTGGATGATATTATTGGGGAATTAGCTGCAGGGTTTTGAAAAACCTAAGGTTAAAGTCCCTAATATTTTCATCTCTTTGAAGTTGGATTTGTGTAAATTGAGTAAGAAATGTATAATATCCTATAGGCAGACTATCATATCATCTAATGAAGGCATTTTATATATAATATAAAGAAGTAATGGAACCACTCGGTAAGGATAAATACCAATCATAAGTGGGTGCAACCAAATTATGAAGAAACAATCTTACCATCACATTTTCATGCATAATCTTTTAGATATCAAAAATCACTAAAAATTGGACCATGTGTTTATCATGATCCATGACACTATGTCCATTATAAATAGGTAAAACACCAAGTGACAATGTAGGGAGGGGTTTTTTTTCTCCTTGCAAGGAGAGTGGATTCACTCTAATTTTTCTCCTCTAATTTCTTCATTTTGGTCATTACCTCCTTTCATATTTCATCTCTTCAGTTCTTTCTTCTCTAATTTCTTCCATCTCATTCTCACTAGGGAAGCGAAAATAAACACTCCTTTATTCAAGGAACTATCAACATCCTTTCTAATTTTCTTACTTTAGCTTCTTGTTATTGGGTCTGGAAAGCTCCTAAATTTCTCCAGATAACCTTTATTTTTGTTGGATTCCTCTATGGAATTCATGGTGCTGGTTCTTCTTACTGACCTACAACATTCCAAGATCGTCCAACTCTTTTTTTTCATGATTTTTTTAATATAAGATCATATAATTGAGGAAATATACATATTTTACATTCAAACCAATGAAAAAATGAGGTTGAATTGGGTTTGGACGAGTCATTTACAAGGAAATCAATATTGGAATATTCAAGTCCCCATTATGGTCGCAAAAAATGTTGATATTTTTTCTCGTTAAGAAAAAATTCAACCTCCTAGGGCCTCGATATAGGCCCCTCAATAGTTTTAAATACATGGTAATCCTCTTTCAATACTAGATGATAAAAGGCTAAGAGTTGAAGAAGATGGTCGAGGGCCACATGATTGTAACAAGTAAATATTGTACATTGGAAATAATAAAATAATACATCATTGACTACAAACCACAGGAACAAGAACATTGAGGGTTATGATCCCACAAGAGAGGAATAAAATGGGGCTTAAGTGGCTCAAAGGGGCCAAAAGGCCAAAAATAATATTATTTTATTATTTTCCAAAGTTCCTTTACCTTAATCTATGCAAAAGAGACATATCAACCTTGGGATGTGCTCCAAGGTAGTTGGGGGTGGACCTCTTAGAATGACAAGTGGCTACTTGGGGCCATGCATACTTATTCCTTAGTCTTTGGATGTTGTGCATCATTCTACACCAGGGGAGTTGCATTGAGGGAGTGTCTTGTTGAGCAACCTGCTAGTTATTCTTGTAATAGAATGTCGATTATACATATTTAAGAAATTATGATGGAAAATTATGAAACACCCCACCATTGTAATAGGCACATGGATGGTTAGGTACACTATAGAATGGTATTAGAGCCATGATTATACCACTAGCATATAATGAACAACAAATAGTGTTGCAAGGAAAATTGATGAAATTGTGAAATTTGGCCTGCAAGAAATTTGAGGAAAATGGTGAAATTGGGACAAATTTCCCAAATTTTGGATGAAATCCATGTATATATTCATGGGAGTGTTGAATTGGTTAGGTATATGATTCCAAAAAATAGGAATGAAAGGGGGCTTAGGTAACTCAAATGGGACAAAAAGAAAAAAATAATATTATCCATTATTGTCAAAACTCATTTACCTTAATCTATGTTAAAAGCATATCAACCTTGGGATGTTTTCCAAGATAGTTAGGTGGGGTTACTAGAGAGCCATGTTGTTAGTTGAAAGCTTGAAAAATTTAACCTTTGGTTTAAGTGAAATTGCATATCATTATTCTAAACCAACATTCTAAAAAAATAGTTTGTCATTTCAAAGAATTATTCCATGTATGGGAGGGAAAATTGTGTTGATATTTTGGCTTTAACACCTATAACAAAGGGTGGATATGTTTATTAAGTGTATGTTGAGGAATTTCCTATGAGTTTGAGTAATTATTGTGATTAAGGACTCCATTATAGTTAGAATTCATACAGACCCAAGTTAAAAGATTTCTTAGTCAATCTATTTCGGAACCATAGGGGGAATGAGGATAGCCTTAGGGGTTGCATGGAAAAGGAAGGGATGACACACAATAGTGGCATACATGATATCATTGTTTTAAATAATTTACTTTAATAAATTCCATATACTAAATTGATGTTTTAGAATGAACAAATGCCTTATATTTTACACAAAAAGTAACATGTCATTGTTAGAAGAACATGAATTTTTCTAACTTATATAAATTTGTTATAAATAAAAGCTATATATTTTGGAAGCTAATGATTTCTGATGTCATCCTTTTACATCATATTTTAACAAGTTGTGTATGTATTGTTTACATCCAGTGTGAGCGATTGATATTTCCTCCAGCCAATATAGGGGCTAGCCTAGTCCTAGCCTCAATCTAAACACAATAATAATAATAATAAAATCTATTAATTTTGAATAATTATTATTATTATTATTATTATTATTCAAAATTAATAGATTTTTTTTAATTTTTTAATTATAATTAGTAGATTCATCTTATCTTTGGATCTACCAAGAACTTTGAGAGCAATCAAAGCTCTCAAGGTACAATATCTTAGTTGTTAATAATATTATCTATATTTATATAAATTTCAAGCCTCTATATATAAAAACATTATATAAATTGAAAAAAATGGTATATTGTGAATATTGAATTTTTATATGGTTATTAATAAAATTTAAATAAAAAGTTTTAAAATACCATGATTATGAATATGTATTACTATTTTAATTTATATGGTCAAATAGATTTGTTTTTAATTAATAAGCATAAAAAATGGGTCTTCATTTATAGTTACTATAGTGAATTCTAATTAATAAACAAATGGATTTTTTCATAGAAATCTAGCAATATAATATATGTTTTCGAATGTATAAATAGATTTAGCTTCCTTAAAAACCCTAAAAAAAATAATATTCTGCAAATCAAACAACTTTAATTCAAAGTTTTAAAGATCTCTACATTTTGATTAAAATTGCCCAAAAATTATTGGTAAAAAAATCATTTTGTTTTATTGTGAATATTTTGTTTTCCAATTATGTAGTTTGAAATCTCTAAAATATCTTTATTATAATGTGTTCTGAAATATCTTATAACATGAGTTATCATTCTTAATGAGTAACTGTGAGTTAAAACGAACCATAATCCACATAAAATTAATTTTTTTAATTTAAAGAAAATTATAAAGAACAGGGAGAAAAATTATCCGTTTCATTTATAGAACTTTTATCAAATCTCCGCGTACTGAAATGACACAACAAAAAAGAAACGAAAAGTTGATAGCATTGCCATAATCATGGAAAGTGTAAAGTTTGACCATGAACAAATAGTGACTTTTTAATAAAATAAAATTGGAAAATGAACATAGTTTGTTGAAACAATGTCTTGCAAATCAACATATACCTACTTTCTGGTAGGTATGTAGGTATGAAAATGTGAGTTGAAATTTTGTGATATAATCCGTAAAAACCATTACAAAGCTTTCTTATCATAGACTTGGAAAGTCAAAAACCATTTGATGGTATAGCCATTTCATGTGGCATTGATCAGGTCTGATTATGTCATTTTTATTTGTTTTATATATTTATTTTTATCTTTTATATTATGTTATTTATAATAGGAACTTATGTATTTTTCTAAACAAGCTATATTTGTATTTGGGGCATAATAAAATTGGAAAATGAACATAGTTTGTTGAAACAATGTCTTGCAAATCAACATATACCTACTTTCTTGATAAAACCACTTGCCCCATATTTGGTAGGTATGAAAATGCGAGTTGAAATTTTGTGATATAATCCGTAAAAACCATTACAAAGCTTTCTTATCAGAGATTTTGAAAGTCAAAAACCATTTGATGGTATAGCCATTTCACGTGGCATTGATCAGGCTTGATTATGTCATTTTTATTTGTTTTATATATTTATTTTTATCTTTTATATTATGTTATTTATAATAGGAACTTATGTATTTTTCTAAACAAGCTATATTTGTATATTTAAAGGAAGATAAACTATGGTTTTTATTCTATAATAAGGGGATTCATAGATCAATGTGTGGGTTTTATATACTATTAAGGGTTTTTTATGTTATAAACAAAGGGATTTTATACATCAATTTCTAACATAATACATGGTCAATAAAGATTTTATATATCAATGAAGCAAAGATTTTTTATGCCAAAAATAAAAAGTTCTAATACACCAATTTTTAGCACAATACATGGTTCTATATAATTTCACATATGAGATTAAGATTAAATGTAAAATTAAGATTAAATGCACTATTTGAAAACATATAAACCCATTATCATAGTACAATAAGTTCTCTAATAGATATTATTTAGATTAAAATTAATATGAAACAATGGTATTATAGGAGGCTTTCTTATTTATACTATTTAGATTAAAAGTAATGAGTAAGACTTAAACTAAACTATTTTTAGTGGACATGAATTAAAATCTACTTCTTTTTCTATTCTTTTTTTAGCAACTAGCTTAAAACTAGTCATTTTCAAATAAAAATGATGAATTAATACACATTCAAAAATCACAATTAAACATATTTAGTTTTTTTAATTAATTAACATCTAAAATACATATATATATATATATAACAAACTAAATTAAAAATATCTTTTCTATTTTCATATATATATATAAGAGGGATAGGTCAGAAGGTTGCACTAAACGAGTCAGAATAGAAGTTCGAACAACAACAAGGATCCAAGGATAGAACAAAGTAGAAAATGGATGTTGTGACAACATAGAATATGGGGGACTCTTGATAAATCTTGGTTTTGATGCAGGAATAATTTTTCGTGAGACAGGATAGAACAAGATATTGAACAATATATAGCTCACTACAAGGGAACATTTGGATTTTTTTTTATAGAACTTTTACAGGAAGAAGATCGAAGGAGCACAAAAGAGAAATACGTCAAATTTAATAGAAACAAAAGTTGGGAAGGAATTAATCAAAACATATTTCAGGAGACACGAGGTTGGGTCTAGAGGAGCATGAATCAAGAATAACAGAGGAGCGCAAAGGATCTCACACTTTATTAATTTTGCTAGTTTTTCTATCCATTTGATATTTGGCTTAGATTCAAGATTATTTTTGTGGAAGATCGATCATTTCGAAGCAGTGGATGTCAGAAAACACCATAACCATTGAATAATGAGGTCAACATCTAGTTCCTACCATTGGACTTCAGGTTTTAATTTTGAATGTTCATTCTACTAGTTGTGGTGACTTGGAAACCGGTCACTAATCGGACTTCTAGGTTGGAATGATATTCTTTGTGGTTGCATTTACTTTTCCTATCCCCAAGGATTTGATTGTACCTTAGCATCACTCTCTTAACCTGCTACTGATTGACATCTGGCGTAGTAAACTGCCAATTTCTAGCTAGCTTTCCCTCCTTCCATCGCACTTTTATGTTTCCTAATATGTTCTCTCAACCACTTGCTATGGTCTACCCATTGATCTTGACATATCTCCACCATGCAGATGCCATCGTCCCCAGATTCCAATATTATTGCTCTTGAAATTGAGGTGGAGTCTCGCACCCATCCTCATTCGAACTCTGATCGTGACTCTTCCACACCTTCCGACATTTAACATACGAACCTTTCTTCAGGCAACTTTCAGACCCTTCCTCGCAGGAAACTTAGTGGAAAAGCATCCGAAGACTCTAACCATGCAGCCCAATACTTTCTGGGAGACCTTAAAACGTTTAAAGATTCACGCTCTCCTCGGCAAGTGGAAATTCCTTCACCTTTCGAGTGAGAAAATTAAACAATGGATGACGATTTTTTGGGTGTCGAAACATGGATATCGACCTTACATCAGTATGCTTCATAATGGTTGGGAATGTTATCATTTTCTCAATCTGGTGGATGTAGAAACCATTCTCCATTCCCCCTGGGTTAAAGGCAGAGGTTTTCTGTTGCTCCAAGCTTGGCAGGTTGGTTTTGATCCTATCTCAACTTCTCCCCATCAGAAATTCGTTTGGGCCAAGATTATGGGTCTTCCTCTTGAATTATGGGCATGTCCTGGTATCATAGACATAGCCAATTCTATCGGCATCTTTTACTATTGGGATGAGGAAGTATGGGTCAGATGGACAAGAAAACTTTTTGGGTCTTGGTCGAGGTCGACCTCGGAGGTAGACTCTCATCTAGCCTAGACATAAATTGGGGCTCATTCTCTCACAATCTAATTGTCGATTATTGGAGCATCCCTTACAGATGCCTCATATGTCACTCGGCAGGTCACTTGTGTGCTTCCTGTTTGGGATGATTCAATCTGGTTCATCATCCACTCTGGAGGTGTATATGCACAATTTTGTCGGGGTCTCCAAACAACAAGAACTCAAATGAACCATTGTCGATATCTTCAGGTAATCCTAATCCCCCCTGTTTTTTTTTGCCTCTTGCGTAGTCTTTCTCCTAGATTTTTTCTCCTATTCATCAATTGGTAGGGGCTTTCACCACCAATCCAACATCTTGAGATGTTTCTTTATCTCCCAAAGTTCCTCCTCCTTTGTCTAGACACGTCCCGCCATTTGTTAATTCCTTTCCCAAACCCATTTCTCCCTCCCCCTTGACTATGCATTTTATCCATGTTTCTCTGGACTCTCCCTTCTCCCCGAACCGAGAACTGGAGGCATTATCATTTTTGGATTCATTCGGGATGGAACCCTTATCAATAAAAAAATTCATTTTCCATCTTGAGGAGGGCTCCAGGATAGGATCCCCTCCTCCCTTTTCCTCGAACATACCCTCTAACCCTCGAAAGAAGAAGCGCCTTAAATTAAAAAAATTATCTTATGTCCTTTTTGAGGCCTCGCCTCTCCAAGACCATTCCTCTCCCATTGTTGATCTCTCTTGTTAGCCAGCTATAAATTTTTTTATATCAATGGTTGGCTAAAACATTTTTGAAGCCTTCAAGAAAAACGTTTTATTGAAAAAATGTTATCTCTTGAAGACTCTTGAAGGCCTCATGCCTCTGTCCAAATCTTCACTGTTGTTTCCATCTTAAAACTCTGAAATTCTACTAATTTCATTGAGGAAATACTACTCCAAAGGCCATTTTCCCCTTCCTTCCACTTCCAAAACTAACCTAATTTCTACCCCTTTATTCCCCATAAAAAGCCTTCATTTTCATATTTTTCCCCTTTCCCCTCCATCAAAACCCCTTTGATAAGGTTTAAGACTTTTTCTTTGCCTTATCGAAACCCTCAAAACCCTTTGAAAACTAGAGAAAATAATAAAAAATACATATTTTGTATAAAGGCTTAAGCCCCCTTGGGCTAAGTTTTAAACCACTTCCCCTCCACGTGCCCGCACCCTAGAACCAGGTGCTAGACCCACAAAGTGCTTATTACATCGCAAATTTTGAAAATGGTCAAATCAAAAAGACCAAGCCCGAGGCTCCGATTGCGATTGGCACCTTTTATACACGCCCCGGGCATACTACATTCCATACATCCAAAGGCCCCATAGACGGGTGCCATCCATTTCATATATATATATTCCGCCACCAAAACCTTTGTTTTATTAAATTTTTGGGTTTTTATACGTTATAAAGGGTGTCCGCCAGTGCAAAGTTTAAAACGATATCGACCGTTGATCTACAGCCGATCAAACGGCCCGCGCTACATCGCATCGCAATTTTCATTCGGTACATTTGTTTGTCTCCCTCCGATTGACATCCCTCCGATTCACTCCCTATCGTTGATCTGATCCTCAGATCAACGACCAGCGCTCAATCACTCCATCACACTCCAAGTTCATTACCCCACCGATTGCGATCTCCCGACGCATCTCCCACCGTCGATCTGATCTGCAGATCGACGGTTTTCATCTAATCGCATCGGAGTTTTCCATCGGGTGAATCTAATTACTTTACTCAGCCCACCTCTGATCACCGATGTCCAATTAGATCTAGACCATCCACGTGTCCAGATCGGATGGTCCTAGATCTTTCCTCATGGCTTCATCGCCCTCCGCCTTCCACCAAGAGGATTTTAAGCACGTAATCCCCACCGTTGATCTCTACGCGACCAAAGGTTCTGACTTGTTCTTCCCTCTGATCTCCTTTTAACCTGCTCTTAATTAATATCGACTGTTGGATGATGCCATCTAGCGGTCACGCTTCTCCCCGCAGCCTTCTAAGTAGTTTTACCCAAGAAAACGCAGGATTTCTTAATTAGTTTGTGTTTTGCAGGTTTGAATGGTTTGGTCCGTCATATTAAAGAGAAAGCTGAAGGCTAAGAGTGACGATTCTCACGCCTTCGATTCATTAAAGGGAAACCATCCATGGGTTCAATTTCCATGTCTCATCAAAGCTTCATGAGGCATTGATGCCATACGAGCCCTGTGCAGCTTGCACCTCAACAAGAAACAATGATTTTAAATCACAATTAAAAGAGTATCAGTGTTGAAGGCAGAACACAGCAGAACAGAAGATTAAAGACAAATTTGGGGGATTACGGCTAAGATTGATTATCAAAAGCCTAATCCTCCAAATTAAATCACAATTAAAGAAAATCATAAGTGTTTATCAGACAGAAAGGCCTCTACCACCCCAACAGAGGCAAATTGATTCCTCTCAACTACCACAGTACCACCTGTAGTCACAAGCATTCGAATAGAGGCCGAAGTTATTGAGAAAAATCAGATATTTGCCTCAACGTATCCGACGAATTAATTATGCCAAAGGAATTTAATGTAAAAAGATCAGCAGAGTTATTTCTTCTTGAACAGAGCCTAAAAGTCAATAAAAGCTCCCACCGAGCTTTAATCTTAATTGTAAAAGATTTAATACAGACGACACCTATGTACGCTTCTCCATTGAGCCCCTCAAAGGCCGAGAAGCCATTAAGTCTGTATTAATTGACCCACGAGATCTTTTATCAGATCTCACCTCCTCATTCTTCTATAAATACTTCTGTAGAAGATGAGAAATTGTTGGTTGAGTTGGTTGCAGAACTTTGAAATATACTTGATCTCGAAACTCCTACTTGTAAATAGTGTTCACTGGCTCTTGAAGCTTTGTTTGTGATTAGATTAGTTAGGCTGAAAAGTGAAGATGATTACTGAACTGAAACATTAGACCTGAAGACTGTAACTGGTTTGACATCAATAACAAGCTGTTTCTTGGGATCCTGGTCTATATCACTGGTGAAGTGCCCTTTTCTTTGATATTGTTTTTTCCTTCTATGTACGTCATATTTTCCACTATTCTCTGATAAAGAACAGCATTTAGAGAGTTAGGATTTACGATTTACCAGTACCCTTCTCTGACTGGTAAGCTTTATCTCAATGTTTTCCTCCAATTTGTTTATTTAAGAATGATTCAATACAGTTTAAGCAGTTAGGAATGTTGGCGTTCCCTCGTCCTACTGTTTGCTTTAAACATTGTTCCTGAAAGTTATTTTCATTATTTTCTTATTAAAGTTAGACTAGAAAAGTGATGGTTTTCCCTATTTCTAGCTTCTATTCTCCAAAGGTAGATTCTGAAGGTTTCCTTTGGTGCTGACTGAAAGCAGACCAGGTTTAAAAGTACCTTATCTGATCTTAGGTTACACTTTGTTTCTCTTATGTGTTTTCATACTTTCTGAAGGTAATTATGCATATTACTAGATTGTTTGTCAATTAAGCTGCTTTAATACAAACTCGCCGAAGAAGTCTATGGTTAGCCCTGTTCTTGGTTGGTTTTAAACAGTTACTTAAGAGGCTTTTCTTGTTTGGACTGACTATAAATCCTTGGTGAAATTATTCTCAGTTTCCACCCCTCCAACACTTCATTGTTTCCATTCCATCATTTTAATCTCAATAATCTTGTGATATAGATGACTTGTCCCTTGGATCAATCTTGATGTTGTTGCTTAATTAAAGCCCTGTTATGACTCCATAGCCCAATGGACTATAAACCAGCATTATATCTATATTTTTAGCCAAAGCTGTTCTATTTTCTTGCAACTTCTCACCTTTGAAATTTTTTTCCACTTAGGACTTTCCACTCAAGCCATAATCATGCTCAACCATCCAAAAAAAAAACAAAACCCTCAACCTTCATAACTAGCCTAACATCATTACCCAAGACTTCAAAGAAAAATCCATCTTTGCACTTATTGGAGAGATCCCTCTCCGGATTCAGGAGGGCTAGATCCTAGAATCCCAAAGTGGTTGAAACGATGTTGTTTCTGTGATTGGACTTTTCCAATCTTGCTAATTATAGATTCCTAACATTTCTGGCGACTCCGCTAGGGACCGAACCCAAAATCTCTGGTTCCCCTTAAAATTTCATACAAACATTGTTTAGTGAGTAAGAAGTAGCCTTTTCAAGCACTACCAAGTAATGGTAATCATGATGAAACTTGTTTGAATCAGTGAAAAACTAGGCAAACCCTAGGATTCTCATAAGGCTTTATCTAACCTTGAAAAATCAACCAGCTTAGCCAAAAGAGTAGACTGTCTTTCTCTCATAGCCGTAGCTAAGTTTTGAAACAGAGTTAGGACATTCTTAGAAACCACACAACTAAAAAATAACTCAGAAAACTCAAAAATATTTCAGATTGGTATCCAATAAACATGGTGGTGGATCATAAAACCTTTTACCTCCTTAGGAGCTAAAAACTTCCACTTGGCGACTCCACAATCCTTAACAGACCTTAAGAATCCACCTGGAAGAACCCTTATCATCATAATATCATTCAAACTCAGTTAGAGGACTGTAGGATTAAAATTTGTGTAAATAGATTAGTTGGCCTTTTAAAGACTATCATACCTGGTTGAAATTTTCTTGTTTTAGATCTGAAAAACACAGCATAGTGGCTCCTATAAAGATTCATACTAGAGCCTATCCTGACCCTGATCCACCTGAGATAGTTGATAACCCAGAAATTATCCTTAGGAAGTCTCCTAGGATTAAATTGTCAACTATTTTCAAATCACCCTTGAGAGCTAATTCAGTTCCTGAAAATCTTTCAGCTCTACAACAATCACAAGTTGACTTAGTAAATCCCTTTAGAACTAGGTCACTTTCTAATTTAGATCAATTAGATTCTGAGTCCTCACTTTCATCTCCTGAAACAAGTGAACATCCTAGTAGCAGAGAAACAACACCTCCTGATTTACATTTCCTTCACAACTTAGGTTTCTCTCATCCAAGATCAGCTCAACAATCTACTCCTGGTCCAGCCACTTCTGCTCACCCTCCATTCACTGTCTAAACCACTCCACTTCAACCCACTTTTTCTCTTGTTAATCCACCTCCTGTGAATCCACCCCCACCACATATCATGGCAGCATGGTATGCTCCCTCAGTCCTTCCTTTACCATTAGTCAATCTTCCACAGGACTATCAGTCCAAAATTCCATTGTATGATGTTAGTGATGCTACTACTACATCACAACATGTCGATAAGATGAATGACTACTTTGATAGAAATGAAATTGATGATGATTTTTTCAAGCTTAGATTGTTTGCTCAGAGTCTGGGGGGAGAAGTAAGAAAATGGTTCAAAGGCTTAACCCCCCATAGTATCAATGATCTCCAAGCCTTCCATCAGACTTTCTTAAACAAATGGGAAGTAAAGAAGAATTCTCTCCAAGTCATTTTTTATTACAAGAACCTCCATATAAATACTGGGGAAAGTGTGCAATATTATTGTACCAGATTTAACAGTGTGTATAATGCCTTTTCCCTAGATCTAAAACCTCCACAAGGGTCAGCTTTAAACAAGTTTCCTGAAGGGTTTGACCCTGAAATGGCCTATCAGCTGAGAGAAAGGGAACTTGCAAATCTTGAAGAGATGCAAAAAGGAGCTCTTGCTATGGAAGTAAATTTAATGGAGAAGAGAGAAAGAATGAAGAATGAGAAGAGAGTGTCCTTTAGAGAAGAAAATACACCCTCTACTTCCGACTCAAATATGGAGAGAATGATGGAGGAGATGATGAAGAAAATGAGCATCCTTGAGAGAGCACAAGCAAGCCAAAACCAAAATGCTCCTCAAAATAGAAATCAGAACCAGAATCAGAATTTTAGAAGGAACCAACCTCCAAACAGACCTAGGGAAGATGATCAACAGATCACTCCTCCCTTTCATCAAAACTATGTAAGTGAGGTTGAGGAAATAGATGAAATAACAGAGGAAGATGATATCAACATGTTGGGGGTAGATAATGATGACTTTGAAGTTCATTATAATAGAAAACAAGGTCTATACACACCTTATGATGACAAAAGAGATGATGATGAAAATGATTATCAAGACATGGAAAATGTCATCATAGAGTCTCAAAGAGAATATGGCCTTAGAAGAAAAACCAGTCAACAAGCACCCAACACCAGGACCTCTGAAAAATCTTCACAAAACAACACTGCAACCAAGCCTAAAATTGTCAAACAAAAGGAGAAAATAGTGGCTGTTAATTTTGATAAAGGTAGATAGAAAGGCACTCAAAAAAATGAAAAACAGAGTGCAGACCTTAGCAGTACTAACACTTCAACTAGTACTCTTGTGAAAACAATTTTGTCAACTTTAAATAAAACAAATTAGCAAGCTGATGTTGCTGATAGACTAGCAGCTAGTAAGGCTGAAACAAGTTCTTCAAAGAACCAAATTCCTTTCAGCCTAGAGCAGGAAATTTCAAAGATCAAAATCTTTTTTCCCCTGACTGAGTTAGCTGCTCAAAATGTATATAGGACCCAAATTTTGAAGGCTTTAAACATTGAAGATAATAATGACATAGTCAATCTTAATGATGACCAACCAGAGCTCATTTTTGGTCCCAAGATTGAAGGTAGATATCAAGAGGGACCTGTTCCTCCCTTTTATGTAAGTTTAAACATTCATGACAAAATTTTGCACAACGCTATGCATGACTCAGGGGCCTCTCACAATTTAATGCCAAAATCTATGATGGAGGGCCTTGGTCTAGAAATCACCAGACCTTATAAATACCTTTACTCCTTTGACTCAAGCGGAGTAAAATTTTTAGGATTAATCAAAGACCTCTGTGTTAACTTAGCCCAAATTCCAGCCAAATGCGTAGTCATGGACATTGTTGTGGCTGATGTGCCCCCAAAGTATGGAATGCTATTATCCAGGTCTTGGGGGGCTAAGTTACAAGGGACTATGCAGATGGACATGAACTATGCGACCATCCCTGTTTTCAATCAGACTAGAAGACTTTACAGGGAATCTCATATGCAATACAAAGTTACAAGCCAAGACAGACCACAAAACTCTCCTATGTATTTTTTAAATACAGGCCTTGATTCTTTTGTTATGTTTAACGATGAAACACTTAGTGAACAAGTCACTTTAACAGGATTAATGGCCGATAGGGAGGAAGAGGAAGACAACGTAGGAATGTCAGAACAGTTTGTTGAACCTGTAAACTCTAGCAAACAAACACAGGTCTTGAGCTACAAGTCATCCGTCCATTGCTCTTAAACCTTGATAGTCAAGAACGCAACCCTCAACAAAGCGAAAAAATTGAGGTGTTGAAACAAATACAACTAAGTGCTGATATTCCACAACAACCCGTAAGCACTTTAGTTGAAGAGGATAGTAACCAGGACGAAACCGAAAATAGTCCTTTATGGAGTATTTATTTTGATGGGTCATGCACTAAAACTAACGCTGGTGCAGGTGTCTGGATCTGCAACACTAAAAACAACCACATGGAAAGCATTTCCTGCAAATTAAACTTTCAGTGTTCTAACAACATAGCGGAATATGAATCCCTTCTCTTAGGATTATATCTATTAAAAAAGTTAGGATCTAGAAGAATCAATGTGCATGGGGATTCAGAGTTAGTTATTAGGAAAGTCAATGGGGAGTATAACGCAAATCATCCCAGACTTAGGGCCTACCGAAACGATGTCATGGACCTTTTAAAGACTTTCAAGGAGTCTGTTGGGGTTCCCATGTTTTGGCCAGGTTGACAAAGACCAAAAGATGAGACAACATAGAACCACTTTCAGACCTTAGGATCTAGTCCTCCTAGGTCCAGAGAGGGATCTCTCTGTGATAGTCAAAGGTTTAACTTTGAAGCTTGGGTGTTGTGATTTTAGGCTAGTTATATGCTCAGGGTTGTTTTTTTTATTGTTTATGTTTGGTTGTTTGGAATCAGGAAAGAAGGTTTCAATATAAGGCAAGGATGGACAACAAGGGAATTTAGGCAAAGGTAGATAACTCAGGTAACATCTAAGCCATTGGGCTATGGAGTCAAGAAAGGATTTATTTGTGTTCAATGTGCAAGCTTTCAGTTGGGCTAGTCATCTAAATCATCTAGATCTTAGAGATGATAGTTGGAATGGAACATTAAGGATAGAAAATGAGAGGAAGAGGACCAACCAACTCTGTCTATAGATCAAGCCAGAGGTCATTTAACTCCAGGCCTGCTTGGACAAAATCAGAGGTGTAACAAGGGATCTATGAAAGGTTTAATTGGGATGGAAAGCTCCTAGTGAGGCAGATACGGGATTCTAGACCTCCCAGGTTCTCAACACATTCAACTAAATCCTAACAAGAAAATCTGAACATAACCTTCATCAATTCATACATCAGAGAGAAGGCAATTTCCTCCACTACACTGGTTAAATCAATAGAAATCAACATTCAGATACACATATAAGCAGAAAACATTAAGGCGGGGAGAGCAGGAAACATAAGGCACCTATCAAGGGTGAATCTTACATTATACTTCTGTTGCCTACCAGCAGAAACATGATGAAATGAAAGCAAGTCAATCACAAATACGGAGAAAGGGAAACATCACCAGCTGTTTTAGATCAGGATCCAAAGAAACATGCTTGTCATATTAAAAACAACACCAATCAGGTACATCATAGCCCATAGCTTGAAACACTCAGTCTGAATACATCATATCTCAGCCTATCTTACAATATACACAGAGAAATTGTCCTCAAGAGGAAAACACTTGTATTTCACTGATATCTCATCAACAACCATTACAATGTTTCCTTTTGTGCTTTATAGCAAAGGATGAACCTAAATCGACTCAAAAGGTAGGTGAAAATTAAATGTATCTTTAAACACTACAATGAATGCAGGGCCGGAGCCCATTCTGCTCGACATGCTGTATACTAATCTCTGTCACCTTCCTTGTAAGAGAATGATCTGCTCCAGATTTGATCTTGAACTTTTCGCTTGTTGTACGCCAGGTGATTTGAACAGAAATAAAATAAATTGCTAGGAAGGTCTGTCTCATAAATGCCTGACTGTTTTTCGGACTGTAGTTAGGGCGGAAATTCTTTCAGGGATGTTATGCATAACAAAGTGGTATGGGCATCCCGTACTTTGATAAAGAGAAACATTCTGCTGACGAAAACCCTGATATTACCTTTTGCCTGCGCTCAGGATCTTTTGATCGATCCTCGGGGTCTGTAATCTGCTGATTTTCCTCTAAAAACATTGACTTAGGTCTCGAGATCTTCATGGTGGTTCTTTATTCTTTCTTTTGCTCTGTACTGGAACGTTCTGCTGCTTCAAATCCATCTCTGACAAGTTAGCTCGGGTTTAATGGTGATGGGAGATTTTCCACAGGGTTCGAACCCTCTTCTTTTAATGAACATCTCATCTCCACCTTCCCGGGCCTCTGTTCATAAATTTAGCCGCTGTGGACGATCTTCCTCGGATTCAGTTGTCCTGGTAGCACGGAAATGTATTGCGGTGGCCATTATTTCTTTATAAACCTGCAGGAAACACGAAAACCGTAAAGAAATCCCTGTACAAGGGTGGTGGGCGATGTGGATGGGAGAAATGGGCGTGTAATCGGTGACATGGCGGACGAGAATGCAGAAAAATGGTGAAAAAATGCTCAGGTAGGTTTGGCGGACGTTGCAGAATGAAAAATGCATGAAAAAACACGTAAATAGACCGGTTTTATGTAATGGACTGGGAAGAAGTACGGACGGAACACGTAGCGCTGACGTGGCGCGATGGGGTGACGCGGAGGTCCAGGGGCGATGGAAAAGGTCAACCACGGACAGACGGATCTGGACCGTTGATCGCTGATAGATCAATGGCAGAGAATTTCAGAAGGCGGGACCGCGGGTACGATGGACCGAACTAAAAGGCGTGCAGCTTCGGAATACGACAGTCATTGGATGAGGGCTCCAGGATCCAATGGCGATCGTGGATTCCGCTGCCCAGATTTCGACCAGGGAATAACGCACGAAATAGTGGTTTTCAGAAACAGTACCGGAGGACGCATGGCAGAGGATGAATGGGATCGCTGGGTTTCGGATGAATACCGCCAGTTGCAAATGGGCGGTGCAAATTACCGGCGGGTTTGGGCGAATGACATGTGCAAGAGGCGTCCACCATTTCGGGCGCGCTCCACACCGCTGGATCGGATTTCCAATGGACGGTCGAGATCTGTTGGTCAATCAAAACGTATTAAAACCCGAAAGTGCGCGTTAACAAAGGTTTTTTAAACGAAATTTCCGCACGGAGAAAGGTTGGAGGGGGTAAGTGCCTGGAGGGTTTAGCTCTGGGTTCCGGCGCCGGGTCTTATGGGAAGGAAAGGAGCGCGGGGCTAATGTAAAAGGGGCTTGGCTCAATATAATGCAATACATGAATTTTATACATTTTGGAGCATTTTTAGGCCCAAGGGGAGGAACGATAGGGAAATGAAGGGTAGGGAAGGCCAAAAACAGGGGCAAAAACAGGATTTAGAGAGGATTTGAAGGGATAATGGGGAAATTAAAAGGGAGTTTGACAAAGGGAGAGGGGAAAGGTGATATTTTGCAAGGGTATAAAGGGCATTAACGGGCCTTTTTTGAGAAATGGATCAGCAGAGGAATTACATTTTAGGCACAGTACAAAGAGACTCCAAGGAGGATGAATTTTCAAGGGAAATGCATTCCTTGGAGGCTCAAGAACAATTCTAGCCCCTAGCTTGCTTGTCAAGAATTTCATAGGGGGGCTAACAGTGGCTCCACATGGGGATGGCTGCTCCTTGGAGGAGTCAAGAAACCAGATATGATCTTTGGAGTAGGCCAGATTCTTGCTAACATAATCCATCTTCTTCCTTTGATTTTCGGCCACAGTGTGATATAAACATCAACAAAAACATTTTCCCAACCAATCTACCTACCCAAACTACAATCCTACATATTCCCTTGGGTGCATTTGAACTAGCAGACCCTTTACATTTATTTTGCAAAACAAAAACAAACCTACTCTAATTCTACCCTTATTGCTCCATGAGGCCAGATTAGACTGTTGACCTCATCTATTTCTCTACCTAATCTACTACCTGTTGAGATTAAATTGTCCAACAGGTTTCTTCACCTACATTCTAAGACAGGAAATTTAAACACAGCCAAGCCAGGATTAGACTGTCTAACTTGCTGGGCAGAAACTTGTAGGAAACAAAATTGTGAAGGCATGAAATTTTGCAATTGTGGAACATCCTTCTTTCTTTCTTGTGACTCAGGTTTTGAGCATATTTGAGTCACCTCTTTTCTTTGATTTCAGCTCTGGTTTTAGGCAGATAGAGCTGATTCTTCCTTTCACTGCTGGTCCAGGTTTTAAGCTTGTTGGGACCCGCTATTCTGCTTCCTTTTTTGGCTCAGATTTTGAGTTTATTAGAGCCAATCTTTTTACCCCAGAGGTTCATGTTTTGAGCAGGTCTGAACCTCTCTTTTCATTCTATTTTTGGAACATTTTTTTTTTTTTTTTTTTTTTTGAAAATGGAAACTTGCAATGGTATGTACAATGGAAGTGAAACTGGAAATGGAGAATCAATAGAAGTAATGTTTGAGCATCCTACCATTGACAGGACCCCCAAACAATTCTATGCCATTAAGTTCTTGCAGAAAAAACACATTAGGACCCACAGTGGCCTGGATTATGTATGGACCCTGCCACAAGCTTTCAAATTTTCCATGTTTGCCCTTGTCCTCTCTTCTCGAATCTCATCTCAGAACCTTATCTCCAACCTTGAAATCTGAAGCTTTAGTTCTTTTGTCAAACTGTCTCTTTATGCCTTCCTGTACTCTGATAGCCCTGCTATAAACTTGCTCTCTTGTTTGCTGCAGATGGATTTTTTCATTAATTCTTCTTATCATGTTGTCTTCTTCTGATTGAATCTCCTGCACAATCTTGATCACTGGAACTCCCAAACTAGTAGGAAAAACTTCTTCAGTCCCATAAACCAGTTGAAAGGGTGACATGCCAATAGATTTCTTTGTAGTGAGCCTGTCTGCCCACAAGGCATGTATCAACTTTTTATGCCATGATTTTTTGTTCTCTTCCAACAGCTTCTTGATGATTGTAACCAGGCTTTTATTTGATGATTCAGCTAGGACATTACCCTAGGGGTAATAGGCAGTTGAATTTCCAAGCGCTATTTCGTACCTGTGACAGAAATCAATCATTCTTTTGGATCCGAAAGCAGCAGCATTGTCGGTGATTATTTTCCTCAGACAACCAAACCGAGATAGGATGAAGTCTTCTAGGAACCTAATGATGACAGAATCAGTGGCATTCCTAGTGGGTATAGCTTCTATCCATTTGGTGAAGTAATTTGTAGTAGTTAAGATCCATTTGTGTTGTCCAAATGAGGCAGGATGAATTTCTCCTATAAAGTCTAGGCCCCATTGCATGAAGGGACCTTCTATGGTGATGGGCTGTAGAGGGAGGGGGAGGAGTTTTCTTTTGCCCTCAAAGATATGACATTTATGGCAGGCAAGAATCATTTTATGGACATCACTAAAGAGTGTAGGCCAATAGTAACTAGCCCTGAGTACCTTATTTGCAGTGGTTCTCCAACTCAGGTGGCCTCCACACTCTCCAGCATGGAATTCTCGTTTGATTTTTTCAGCTTCAGTTTCAGACAAACATTTCAGCAAAAGGCCATTCGGATTTTTCCAATATAGATTCTCATTCATAATACAGTAATTTCTAGCTTTGAGTTTTATGAATCTAGCCTTTGTTTTGGACAGTTCTGGAGGGGCATTAAGGTTAGTGAGCACATAGAGGATATCGGTATACCAAGGAGAGTTCTGAAACCACTCCTCAACAGTAGGGTGGGGCAATCCTTCTTGCTCATCTAAGGCATTCATCATGTTAATGTCCAAGGCCTGTAGATTAGATTAAGCCATTAATTGGGCCAGGCCTTGACCTTTGATCAGCTTGGTGGGTTTTATTTCAATGTCATATTCTAAAATTGTAGCAATCCATTTGCCCCTTTTCCCGTTCGGGTCTTGGGACAAGATATCCTTGACCACTATATTTGGCACATAGGCGATGGTGTGAGAATGCAGAATGTACACCCTAAAGTCTTTTAAGGCCTTAATCAGAGCATAGGCCTGCTTTTCCATGATGTTGTACTTTAAGGGTGCATCTCTTAAGGCTTTACTGAAGAAGGCTATAGGCTGTTCATTACCTTCTAAATTTTTCTGCAGCAAAACTGCATCTATTGTGTGTTGGGAAGAAAATGAAAAGATTAGAAAATCCTTTGAGAAGTCAGGACTGACAAGTACAGGGGCCTGAGTGAGAGCAAGTTTTACTGACTCAAAATATTTCTTGGCTTCAACATTCCACTTAATTCCTGCACCTTTCTTTAGCATTTCAGTCATTTTCCTAAGGTGCTCAGCAAGATTGGGGATAAATCTTCTAAGGAAATTGATCTTCCCAATGAAGGACTATAGCTCCTTGATGTTTCTTGGATGTGTAATTTGTAGTATCCCCTCAACTCTCTGGGGGTCTATCCTAATTCCTTTCTTAGATATAATTTGGCCTCGAAGTTTACCTTCTTGCAGCCCGAAAACAGTTTTCTTAGGATTTAGGGACAGACCATACCTTCTACATTTTTCAAAAACCTTTCTCAGATGTTTCAAGTGTTCTTCTTCAGTTTTAGAGAAGACAGTCAAGTCATCCAAGTAGATAACTATAAAGTGTCCTATCTCCTCTGAGAAAGCTATGTCCATCGCTCTCTGGAAGGTAGCTCCAAATTCATCAATCCAAAGGGCATTTTCAAGTACATGAAGGTGCCCCATGGAGTGGTAAAGGCTGTTTTGAGTTGATCTTCTGGGAGTACCAGAACTTGGTTGTATCCTGAAAAACCATCAAGCAGGGAGATTCTCTTAGAGCCCACTACCTTTTGTAGGATGTGTTCCATTCTAGGCAAAGGGTAGTTATCTTTCAGGGAGGCTCTATTGAGGTTTCTGAAGTCTATGCATAGTCTGATCTCCCCTGTTTTCTTCCTTACATCCACTAAGTTTGACACCCAATCGGAAAACCTTACAGGGAATATAATGCCTGCCTCATAAATCTTTTTAATTTCTTTTTCTATTGCAGGCAATTGTTTTGGATTAATCCTATGGAGTTTTTGTCTGAAAGGCTTCTGATTCTCCTTTAGTGGTATCTTGTGTTGTATGATGTTGGTGTCATAGGCCTTTAAGTCTTCATAGTTCCATGCAAACACATCAATGAATTCCTTAAACAGGTTAATGTATTTTTCCTTCATGTTTGCAGGTATAGACTTAGCCAGTTTTATCATTTTGGGCTTATCTTCAGTGCCTATGTTGCATTCTTCTATATCTGATTTTGCATGTTCAATTGTGGGCTTTTTTTCTACGTCATCAAAGTCAAAAATTTCCTCTAAGGGTGCCAGGCCTCTGGGTATGTTCTTGTCTTTGGCCTGCAGCACTTCAACCTCTTCATTCTCTGCGTTTTCACTATTTTCTTTAAAATTTCCAGTTAGCTCAGAAAAAGAATTTATTCCTATGTCACAAGGTGTTTCCATGTTACAGGGTGTTTCTTCCCCATCTGAGGAATCTTCATCTAGGCAGAGGTTGTTAGATTTAGAGCCTGAATCAGAAAATTCAAATTCATTTCCGCCTATCAGGAAATCCTCAATCTGTTTGTCTCCTTCGAAAACCTTCCAGTATTTTTCATTGTCTGGCACTGCAGGTCCGAATTTGGTCTGGATGATGATCTGTTGTTCATTGGGGGCCTTGGGATAGGAACTAGCTAGGCATGCTAACCCATTAACAATAGCGTTTTGACCCCTAGGAATGAATACTAACTCATATTCAATGAATGTCTTCAGCAGATCCAGAGTGTCATTCCTATATGCCCTTAGTCTGGGATGTTTTGCTGTATATTCACCATTCACCTGTTTTATAACTAACTCTGAGTCTCCTCTCACAGCTATCCTACGGGCTCCTAATTTTTTCAATAGATTTAAGCCCAGGATCAGAGCCTCATATTCTGCAATGTTATTCGTGCATTTGAAATGCAGATTGATAGCGTGGCTCTCTGCGTGATCATTTTCAGTGTTATGCAGCCACACTCCTGCTCCAGCACTCTGCCTGGTACAGGACCCATCAAAGTTCATTTCCCACAGGGGTTCTTTGTTTAATTCGTTTTCATCCTCTCCCCTACAGCGGGATTCGTCATTATGTTGAGTTGTGAGGCTCGTGCTAGGCGGGGGGTCGTTTTGGTCATGGAGATCAGGGAGGTGGCTAAGTTGTTGTTCTTGTCCTGTTTCTGTTTCATTCAGAGTTATATTTTCAGTCGTTTTCCCATGGTCTTCTTCTTCGTATTCTTCCAGAGTAGCCATTATGTTGAAGTCCGTGGGCTGTATGTTACTGTTCTCTGAGACTGGTTCTTCTGAGGATTGCTCATTGTAAAGGATGAAAGAATCCAAGTCCATGTGCATAGAATATAATGGTGATTTTTTAGGTTTCTCGGGGCTACTGACTAAAAATTTCATCTGAGACTCTCTATATAGTCTTCTAAGTTGACCAAATATAGGGATAGTGGCATATGAGCCATCCATCTGCATTGTTCCTTGCAGTTTGGCTCCCCATGATCTTGACAATAGCATGTCATACTTTGGTGGTACATCTGCCACCACAACATCCATGACCATACACTTGGCAGGAATCTGGGTTAAACTCACACATAAGTCTTTGATGAGGCCTAGGCATTTTACTCTACTAGAGTCAAATGAGAATAAGTCTTTGTAAGGTCTGGTAATTTCTAAGCCTAGCCTCTCCATCACTACCTTAGGCATTAAGTTGTGTGATGCCCTAGAATCATGCATGGCATTGTGGAGTATTTTTTCATGAATGTTGAGACTGATATAAAAAGGTGGGACTACCCCTTCCTGAAATTTTCCCTCAATTTTTGGACCAAAGAGCAGGGCTGGTTGATCATCATTCAAATTTACAGAATCATTCATTTCTCCCAGATTTAATGCTTTCAAAATTTGGCCTTTATATACATCCTGAGTGGCCAGCTCAGATAATGGTACAGAGATTTTGATTTTCGCAATCTCACTCTCTAGATTGAAAGTGGACTGCATCTTGGAAACACTAGGTTCTATTTTATTTGCCACTATTTTGGTGGCTAAATCAGCTTGCTGATTCCCATTATGTACATGAGTATGAACAGTTTTATCAGGAGTACTAACCGAAGTGCTAGCACTGCTGGCTGGTTGAATTTGTTTTTCGGTGTCTTGGTTGTCCTTCTCCGTATGTTTACCAGAACTTTCAGTTGTTGTCTTGTTGTTTACGGAGGCTGCTTTGGGAATTTTATCAGGTATTTTCTTGATGGTTATCTCAGGATTTTTGGTTTTGGAAGTATCTTGGCTTTTCTTGCTCCTAAGTTCGTATTGTTCCCTGACCTGCATCATGGCATTTTCAAATCCTATTCTGTAATCTTCAATTTCTAACCATTCCTCCTCCTAGAATGAAGGTGAGGGCTGATCTTCTTTTGAATCACAGTTAAGAACTGAGTCCTCTACTTCAGACATGTTTATTGTATTCCCTTCAGACTCTTCAATGATTCCCTCATCTTCATCTATGAAGTTTTCTTGAAAAGGGGGAATGATCTATTGATCTGACTCTCTTTGTCTGTTGGGGGCAGAATTGTTTCTTCTAATGTTCTGGTTCTGGTTTCTGTTTTGGTTATTGTTTTGGAGAACCATCCTTTTAATCATTTGTTGTAATTCTTCCACATTTTTAGACAGTCTGTCATATTTGGGATCGGATGTGGAAGCTATGTTGTCATCCCTATAGGTTACCCTTTTTCAGCTTTTAGTCTTGCCCTTTTTTCCATTAGGTTTGCTTCTATGGTTATGGCTCCTTTCTTCATGTCTTCCAGTGTGGTATACTCTTTATCTCTAAGCTCATATGCCATGTCAGCATCAAATCCATTTGGATATTTTTCTAGGGCCATGCCTTGTGGAGGTTTCATGTGTGGAGGGAGAGCATTATAAATGCTGTTAAATCTAGTGGTGTAGTCATGAACACTCTCTCCTACGTTCCTCTTAAGGGACGTGTATTCAGCTAGGAGCTGGCGAGGGTTTGCTCTAACCTCCCACTTATTTATGAAAGTCTGGTATAGTGCAGGGAGATCTTGAATACTACCAGGAGGTAGATTTTTGAACCACTTCTTTACCTCACCCCCTAAGCTTTTGGAAAAGATCCTCATTTTTATTGTTTCATCATCAATTTCCATGTAATCAAAAGAATCCTCCATCTTGTCTACATGTTGTTGAGCTGTGATAGACTCTTTAGCAGTGAAGTGTGGGATTTTTGATTGATAATCATTTGGTAAGGGTAACAAAGGTTGGGGTAGAACTAATGGTGCATACCAAGCTGCCATGATGATATTCTGGTGAAGAAAAGGGTTAATTTGAGCAGCTGGTATTTGAATGATAGGGATGTTAAGACCAGCAGAAGTCTGTTGAGCAGATCTAGGGTGAGAGAGCCTTAAGTTTTGAAGGAAATGAAAATCAGGAGGTGTGGAAGGAGGGGTTTCACTATCCCTAGTATTTGGCTGGTCTGAAACACTGAATGACCTAGTTCTAGGCAATCTGTTTTGAAAGTCTAGGTAGAAGAAAGGGTCTAATAGAGCTGCAAGATCTTCTAATGCAGAATTAGCTCTATGACTGTTGCTGGAAATAGTTGATCTCCCACTTACAGGTGTCCTCTTGAGGATTTTCTCAGGATTATCAACTATTTCAGGTGGCTTTGGATCAGGGCAAGCTCTCATATGAATGGTTCTGTGAGCCAGAATGTTTTTCCTGCACTAAGCAGCTTAACCCTATTGGTTATTCCCACTGTGGTTAATGTTGTCTCAGGGACCGGCCTCCCAGTGGAGTCTGATGTGAAACCAGGATAATCAGCAGGCCTACTGATCACCAGTGGAGTCCTTTAACTTTTAGGAACAATGGAGTCTCCAGGTGGAGGGTTTAGGATGTTTCTAAGGGGTACACTATCCACCACAATGCTCAGGCACTATCACCTTTCAGAAATCTCCTCTAAAGAAACAAGCTCCAACCAGAGATTGACTGGGAGGGCATTTACTAGATATGTCACCTCTGAAAAGAGGATGAGATCTGGAGGCTACCTGGCCCTTTCCAGGCTCTGTCTAAGAGTACGGTGGATATTCAATAATGGAGGTTGGTTCAAGAAAGGGGTGAATTACTGTCAACCTAACCAGAGCTCTAAGTTTCTGAGGTTTTACGAATGTTTAAGGTGAAATGCATTCAGAATCCCCAGTGGAGTCGCCATTATGTTGGTGATGACAATGGGAAATAGACCAAATATTAGCAGTTCTGGACTCTCAGATTCGCTCCCCAGTGGAGTCGCCATTATGTTGGGGTTCCCATGTTTTGGCCAGGTTGACAAAGACCAAAAGATGAGACAACATAGAACCACTTTCAGACCTTAGGATCTAGCCCTCCTAGGTCCAGAGAGGGATCTGTCTGTGATAGTCAAAGGTTTAACTTTGAAGCTCGGGTGTTGTGATTTTAGGCTAGTTATATGCTCAGGGTTGTTTGTTTGATTGTTTATGTTTGGTTGTTGGGAATCAAGAAAGAAGGTTTCAATATAAGGCAAGGATGGACAACAAGGAAATTTAGGCAAAGGTAGATAACTCAGGAAACATCTAAGCCATTGGGCTATGGAGTCAAGAAAGGATTTATTTCTGTTCAATGTGCAAGCTTTCAGTTGGGCTAGTCATCTAAATCACCTGGATCTTAGAGATGATAGTTGGAATGGAACATTAAGGATAGAAAATGAGAGGAAGAGGACCAACCAACTCTGTCTATAGATCAAGCTAGAGGTCATTTAACTCCAGGCCTGCTTGGACAAAATCAGAGGTGTAACAAGGGATCTATGAAAGGTTTAATTGGGATGGAAAGCTCCTAGTGAGGCAGATATGGGATTCTAGACCTCCCAAGTTCTCAACACATTCAACTAAATCCTAACAAGAACATCTGAACATAAACTTCATCAATTCATACATCAGAGAGCAGGAAATTTCCTCCACTACACTGATTAAATCAATAGAAATCAACATTCAGATACACATATAAGCAGAAAACATTAAGGCAGGGAGAGCAGGAAACATAAGGCACCTATCAAGGGTGAATCTTACATTATACTTCTGTTGCCTACCAGCAGAAACATGATGAAATGAAAGCAAGTCAATCACAAATACGGAGAAAGGGAAGCATCACCAGCTGTTTTAGATCACGATCCAAAGAAACATGCTTGTCATATTAAAAACAACACCAATCAGGTACATCATAGCCCATAGCTTGAAACACTCAGTTTGAATACATCATATCTCAGCCTATCTTACAATATACACAGAGAACTTGTCCTCAAGAGGAAAACACTTGTATTTCACTGATATCTCATCAACAACCATTACAATGTTTCCTTCTGTGCTTTATAGCAAAGGATGAACCTAAATCGACTCAAAAGGTAGGTGAAAATTAAATGTATCTTTAAACACTACAATGAATGCAGGGCCGGAGCCCATTCTGCTCGACATGTTGTATACTTAATCTCTCTCACCTTCCTTGTAAGAGAATGATCTGCTCCAGATTTGATCTTGAACTTTTGGCTTGTTGTACTCCGAGTGATTTGAACAGAAATAAAATAAACTGCTAGGAAGGTCTGTCTCATAAATGCCTGACTGTTTTTCGGACTATAGTTAGGGCGGAAATTCTTTCAGGGATGTTATGCATAACAAAGTGGTATGGGCATCCCGTATTTTGATAAAGAGAAACATTTTGCTGACGAAAACCCTGATATTACCTTTTTCCTGCGCTCAGGATCTTTTGATCGATCCTCGGGGTTTGTAATCTGCTGATTTGCCTCTGAAAACATTGACTTAGGTCTCAAGATTTTCATGGTGGTGCTTTATTCTTCCTTTTGCTCTGTATTGGAACGTTCTGCTGCTTCAAATCCATCTCTAACAAGTTAGCTCGGGTTTAATGGTGATGGGAGATTTTCCACAGGGTTCGAACCCTCTTCTTTTAATGAACATCTCATCTCCACCTTCCCGGGCCTCTATTCATAAATTTAGTCGCTGTGGACGATCTTCCTCGGATTGAGTTGTCCTGGTAGCATGGAAATGTATTGCGACGGCCATTATTTCTTTACAAACCTGCAGGAAACAAGAAAACCGTAAAGAAATCCCTGTACAAGGGTGGTGGGCGATGTGGATGGGAGAAATCAGCGTGTAATCGGTGACATGGCGGACGAGAATGCAGAAAAATGGTGAAAAAATGCTCAGGTAGGTTTGGCAGACGTTGCAGAATGAAAAATGCATGAAAAAACACGTAAATAGACCGGTTTTATGTAATGGACTGGGAAGAAGTACGGACGGAACACGTAGCGCTGACGTGGCGGGACGGGGTGACGCGGAGGTCCAGGGGCGATGGAAAAGGTCAACCATGGACAGACGGATCTGGACCGTTGATCGCTGATAGATCAACGACAGAGAATTTCAGAAGGCGGGACCGCGGGTACGACGGACCGAACTAAAAGGAGTGCAGCTTCGGAATACGACAGTCATTGGATGAGGGCTCCAGGATCCAATGGCGATCGTGGATTCCGCTGCCCAGATTTCGACCAGGGAATAACGCACGAAATAGTGGTTTTTAGAAACAGTACCGGAGGACGCATGGCAGAGGATGAATGGGATCGCTGGGTTTCGGATGAATACCGCCAGTTGCAAATGGGCGGTGCAAATTACCAGCGGGTTTGGGCGAATGACATGTGCAAGAGGCATCCACCATTTCGGGCGCGCTCCACACCGCTGGATCGGATTTCCAATGGACGGTCGAGATCTGTTGGTCAATCAAAACGTATTAAAACCCGAAAGTGCGCATTAACAAAGGTTTTTTAAACGAAATTTCCGCACGGAGAAAGGTTGGAGGGGGTAAGCACCTGGAGGGTTTAGCTCTGGGTTCCGGCGCCGGGTCTTATGGGAAGGAAAGGAGCGTGAGGCTAATGTAAAAGGGGCTTGGCTCAATATAATGCAATACATGGATTTTATACATTTTGGAGCATTTTTAGGCCCAAGGGGAGGAACGATAGGGAAATGAAGGGTAGGGAAGGCCAAAAACAGGGGAAAAAAAAAGATTTAGAGAGGATTTGAAGGGATAATGGGGAAATTAAAAGGGAGTTTGACAAAGGGAGAGGGGGAAGGTGATATTTTGCAAGGGTATAAAGGGCAATAATGGGCCTTTTTTGAGAAATGGATCAGCAGAGGAATTACATTTTAGGCACAGTACAAAGAGACTCCAAGGAGGATGAATTTTCAGGGGAAAAGCATTCCTTGGAGGCTCCAGAACAATTCTAGCCCCCAGCTTTCTTGTCAAGAATTTCATAGGGGGGCTAACAGAGTCCAAATTGATTTTTGTCCCAAGAAAAAGAAATATTGCGGCCCACAATTTAGCCTTTGCAGCTAGAACATTTTTAACGCCATATGAAACCAAAGACTGCACAACTCAGATAAAATTTAGACCAGCCGTGCCTGATAATGAAAAGTATTGGCAAGTGTTTGACAGAGACAAAAAAAATAGAAGACTTCATGCAATTCAGAAATGAATTCGAACTACACATTTCGGACTCAGATTATGAAACATACTACAATGAAAAAAATTTGCTTGGTGAAGAAGAGCCGTCTCTTGAGCTTGTCAATATTAATCTTCTGACTAGCAAACTTAAAAACAAAACAGAATTTAATGCAGAGTTAGAAACAGAGGAGTTAGAAACTCTGCACTCTAAAAATGAAAGTTTGCCTAGTGGTCTGGCACCTTTAGAAGAGTTGTTTGATTTTAACGATGTGGTCAGGAAGCCAAAACTGGAACCTGTAGAGACTGAAGTGGAAGAGTGCAATATAGGCAGTGAACTTAAACCGAAAATGATTAAAATGTCTAAAACTTTGCCAACTCACCTTAAACTCAAATAAATAGAGTTGTTTAAAGAATTTTCTGATGTTTTGTGTGGAGTTACGAAGATCTGAAATCCTATGACACTAAAATAATACAACACAAAATCCCTCTCAAGGAAAATCAAAAACCATTCAAACAGAAACTGCGCAAAATAAACCCTGTTCAGCTACCTTTGGTTGAGAAGGAAATCAGGAAAATGTATGAAGCTGGTATTATTTTCCCTATTAGATATTCTGAGAGGGTGTCTAACCTGGTGTTAGTTAGGAAGAAAACTGGAGATATCAGGCTTTGTATAGACTTTAGAGACTTAAACAAAGCTTCATTAAAGGATAACGACCCTTTACCTAAGATGGATCATATTTTACAAAGGGTAGTAGGGTCTAGAAGAATTTCTTTGCTTGATGGCTACTCAGGGTACAATCAGATCTTAGTTCACCCTGCTGATCAATTAAAGATAGCCTTTACTACACCATGGGGAACTTTCATGTATGTGAAAATGCCTTTTGGTCTAATGAATGCTGGAGCAACTTTTCAGAGAGCCATGGACATAGCATTCTCGGAGGAACTGGGCTACTTCATCATTATATACCTTGATGATGTCACTGTGTTTTCAAAAACAGATGAAGAGCACTTAGAACATTTAAGAAAGGTTTTTGAGAAATGCAAAAAGTTTGGAATATCTTTAAACCCTAAGAAGACACTATTCGGGCTCCAAGAAGGTAAACTTCTTGGGCACATCATTTCAGAAGAGGGCATTAAGATAGATCCAAAGAGGATTTAGGCTATATTGCAAATTTCTCATCCTCGAAACATCAAGGAGTTGCAACATTTCATTGGAAAGATTAACTTTTTGAGAAGGTTCATCCCCAACTTGGTTGAGCTCCTTAGAAATGTCACAAACATGTTAAAGAAGGAGCAAGGGGTAAAATGGACCTTGGAAACAAAGAAATCCTTTGAGCTGGTGAAACAAGCGTTAACCAAAACACCGGTTCTAATAAGTCCTGATTTTTCAAAAGATTTTTATATTTTTTCGTTTGCATCAGAACATACCATAGCTGTTGTCCTTTTACAGAAAAACCCACAAGGACAAGAGAAGCCTATTGCATTCTTTGGTAAGGCATTGAAGGATTCTCCTCTAAAGTATAACATTATGGAGAAGCAAACTTTTGATTTGGTTAAAGCTTTAAAAGACTTCAGAGTATACATCCTTCACTCACACATCATTGCCTTTGTCCCAAACTCAGTTGTTAAAGACATTCTAACACAAGAACCAAATGGCAAGAGAGGTAAGTGGATTGTTGTTATTCTTGAATATGATTTAGAAAAAATCCCACTAAACTCATTAAAGGCCAAGGTCTAGCTAGATTAATGGCTGAATCCAATTTTGAAGTTCTTGATATTAATATGATTAATGCTTTAAATGAACAAGAGGAAATCTCAACACCCATTGTTGAAGACCATTTTATGAATTCCTCTTGGTATGTTGATATTCTTTACGTTTTTCTTAATTTAAATACACCTCCTAGTTTGACAAAAACAAAGGCAAGGTTTCTAAAGTTAAAAGCTGTAAACTATTGCATTGTAGATAAATGTCTTTATTGGAAAAATGCAAGTAGTATATTGCTTAAATGTTTGCTTGAGTATTATGCAGAAAAGGTTAAGCACGAGTTCTATGAAGGAGAGTGTGGAGTTCATTTGTACTGGAAGACAACAACCAACAAAATTTTGAGGGTTGGTTTCTATTGGCCTACTCTTTTTCCTGATATACGCAAGATGATCATTGCCTGTCATAAATGTCAAACTTTTGAAGGCAAAAGAAAACTGCTACCCCTACCTCTGCATCCAATCAATATTGAAGCTCCTTTTCAATAGTGGGGATTTGACTTCATAGGAGAAATCCATCCACCATCTTTTGCTTAGCATAGATGGATTCTCACTGCCATAGACTATTTCACTAAGTGGATAGAAGCCATTCCTTGTAGGCAGGCCAATGATTCTGTTATTAAAAAATTCATAGAGACTAACATTCGCTCCAGATTTGGAATCCTACCAAGATCATCACTGATAATGCAGTAGAATTTGGATCAAAGAAGATGGTTGAATTCTACCACAGATATCAGATAACATTGGGGCATTCTACGGCCTATTACCCTCAAGGTAATGGACTTGCAGAATCCTCAAACAAGAGTTTAGTGAACATAAACAAGAAACTATTGGAGGACAACAAAAATTCTTAGCACACAAAGCTAGTTCATGCACTTTGGGCTGACAGATTGACTTTGAAGAAATCTATTGGCATGTCACCTTTCCAACTTGTGTATGGTACTGATGAAATTTTTCCAAACAGCCTTGGTGTGCCAGTAATAAAGTTGATTCAAGAGTTGCAAACTGAAGATAATGACATGATCAGAAGGATCAATCAAACAATTCATCTTCAGTAAACCAGAGAGGAGGTTTATAACAAATCATTACAGAAGCAAGACAACATTAAAAAAAAAATTGACAGAAGAACAAAGGCTAGCAATTTCAAAATTGGGGACAAAGTTTTAAAGTGGGACTCAAGGAGGGAAGACAAGGGCAAGCATGGAAAATTTGACAACTTATGGCTTGGCCCTTACTCTATCCATTCAGCTGCTGGTAATAAAGCCTATTTTTTTGCAAGAGTAGAATGGAGCAGAATTGTTTGGGGGTCCTATCAATGGAAGGATGCTTAAGCATACTTCTCTTGATCCATGTTATGTTCTGAAAGCCTTTTTATCTTTTTTCGCATTGTAAATACTTTTCCCATCATTGCATTCAAAGTTATAAACATCAAAAATACAAAAATAGTGAAAGAAAGAAAAGAGGGCAAATTGTGCAAATAAGAAAGTTATAGCCCCATACCAAAAAAGAGAAACAAATTCTGAAAGTGTGCAAGCTTAAATGCCACTCCTCAAAAACACACTTTTAGTTAGTCAAACAGCCTAATCTTGACTAATTAGTTTTAAATTTACTGCTGATAGGATAGTGAATTTGATTTTCCAAACTGTTTAATCTTGGCTTATCAGTAGCTAGATTAGGATAGAAATTAAAGGTTCAAACATGCTCAAAATCTGAACCTAAATTTCCAAAGAGAATGACTCAAATCTGTTTCAAATTCTGAGTCAAAAAATATGTAAATCTAGTTCTAATTAGCTCAAAATCTGAACCAATCAACAAAGGAAAGACAACTCAAACAAAAGTAAAAAACAGAGCTGTAAAAAAGATGAAGGAAATGCTCTGAAATTTCAGATCCTAAGCCTTCCATTTTGTTTTAATTTTCTGCAAAATAAGATCTATGTGCAGCTTTTTTTTATGCCATAGATCAGCAACAAGTTAGACTGTTCAATCCTGACTTGTATGCTTTTAAATTTCTGTTTTAGAAATTAGTAAATAAAATCTGTTGGACAGTTTAATCCCAATAGATGGTAGATTAGGTAGAGAAGCATATGAACTCAACTGTTTAATCTGAGTTCATGGAGAAATGAGTATAAATAGATTAGACTTCCTGTTTTCAAAAGAATAAAATGTTGTAAAAGATTTTTCCAATCCAAGTGCACTATGATGAAGAAAAAAATGTTAGATCAGTAGGATTGGGTAGGTAGAAAGCTTGTTGATGAAAGATCCATTTTTTTCCCTAGCTGCTAACCTGATTTCAGAACAGAAGAAGATCATCCAAGTAAAGAAAGGCATCCCAATGGATGAGGCATAGACCAGCCTCCCAGAGAATGCAAGTCTGAAGTTCTTGATGCCTTCAAGAAGGCACCATCCCCAAGTGGAGCCACTGTTAGCCAACTATAAAATTTGTTATATCAAATGTTGGCTAAAACATTTTCGAAGCCTTCAAGAAACAAGTTTTATTGCAAAAATGTTATCTCTTGAAGACTCTTGAAGGCCTAATGCCTCTGTCCAAATCTTCACTGCTGTTTCCATCTTAAAAACTCTGAAATTCTACTGATTTCATTGAGGAAATACTGCTCCAAAGGCCATTTTCCCCTTCCTTCCACTTCCAAAACTAACCTCATTTTTACCCCTTTATTCCCCATAAAAATCCTTCATTTTCATATTTTCCCCCTTTCCCCTCCATCAAAACCCCTTTGATAAGGTTTAAGACTTTTTCTTTGCCTTATCGAAACCCTCAAAACCCTTTGAAAACCAAAGAAAATCATAAAAAAACACATATTTTTGTATAAAGGCTTAAGCCCCCTTGGGCTAAGTTTTAAACCACTTCCCCTCCACGTGCCCACACCCTTGAACCAGGTGCTAGACCCAC
Organism: Pinus albicaulis; assembly: GCA_034641835.2. Lineage (NCBI taxonomy): Eukaryota > Viridiplantae > Streptophyta > Pinopsida > Pinales > Pinaceae > Pinus > Pinus albicaulis. The sequence goes on along the minus strand of CM076572.1, from coordinate 144,068,289 downwards.
AAAGTGCTTATTATATCGCAAATTTTGAAAATGGTTAGATCAAAAAGACCAAGCCCAAGGCTCCAATTCCGATTGGCCCCTTTTATACACGCCCCGGGCATACTACATTCCATACATCCAAAGGCCCCGCAGATGGGCACCATCCATTTCATATATATATATTCCACCACCAAAACATTTGTTTTATTAAATTTTTGGGTTTTTATACGTTATAAAGGGTTTCCGCCGGTGCAAAGTTTAAAATGATATCGACCATTTATCTACAGCCGATCAAACGGCCCGCACTACATCGCATCGCAATTTTCATTTGGTACATTTGTTTGTCCCCCTCCGATTGACATCCCTCCGATTCACTCCCCACCATTGATCTGATCCTCGGATCAACGGCCAGTGCTCAATCGCTCCGTCACACTCCAAGTTCATTACCCCGCCGATTGCAATCTCCCGACGCATTTCCCACCGTCGATCTGATCTGCAGATCGACGATTTTCATCTAATCACATCAAATTTTTCCATCGAGTGCATCTAATTACTTTACTCAGCCCACCTCCGATCACGGATGCCCTATTAGATATGGACCGTCCACATGTCCAGATCAAACGGTCCCAGATCTTTCCTCACGGTTTCATTGCCCTTCGCCTTCCACCAAGACGATTTTAAGCACGTGATCCCCACCATTGATCTCTATGTGATCAACGGTTCTGACTTGTTCTTCCCTCTTCTCTCCTTTTAACCTACTCTTAATTAATCTTGACCATTGGATGATGCCATCTAGCGGTCACGCTTCTCCCCGCAGCCTTCTAAGCAGTTTTACCCAAGCAAATGCAGGATTTCTTAATTAGTTTGTGTTTTGTAGGTTTGAATGGTTTGGTCTGTCATATTAAAGAGAAAGCCGAAGGCTGAGAGTGACGACTCTCGCGCCTTCGATTCATTAAAGGGAAACCATCCATGGGTTCAATTTCCACGTCTCGTCAAAGCTTCATGAGGCATTGATGCCATACGAGCCCTGCGCAGCCTGCACATCAACAAGACATAATGATTTTAAATCACAATTAAAAGAGTATCAGTGTTGAAGGCAGAACATAGAAAAACAAAAGATTAAAGAAAAATTTGGGGGATTACGGCTAAGATTGATTATCAAAAGCCTAATCCTCCAAATTAAATCACAATTAAAGAAAATCATAAGTGTTTATTAGAAAGAAAGGCCTCCACCACCCCAATAGAGGCAAATTGATTCCTCTTAGCTACCACAGTGCCACCTGTAGCCACAAGCATTCGAACAGAGGCTGAAGTTATTGAGAAAATTTAGATATTTGACTCAACACAGCCGACGAATTAATTCTGCCAAAGGAATTTAATGTAAAAAGATCAGCAGATTTATTTCTTTCTAAACAGAGCCTAAAAGTCAATAAAAGCTCCCACCAAGATTTAATCTTAATTGTAAAACATTTAATACAGAGGACACCTATGTACGCTTCTCCATCGAGCCCCTCAAAGGCCGAGAAGCCATTAAGTCTGTATTAATTGACCCATGAGATCTTTTATCAGATCTCACCTCCTCATTCTTCTATAAATACTTCTGTAGAAGATGAGAAATTGTTGGTTGAGTTGGTTGCATAACTTTGAAAAATACTTGAGCTCGAAACTCCTACTTATAAATAGTGTTCACTGGCTCTTGAAGTTCTGTTCGTGTTTAGATTAGTTAGGCTAAAAAGTGAAGATGATTGTTGAACTGAAACATTGGACCTGAAGACTGTAACTGGTTTTACATCAATAACAAGTTGTTTCTTGGGATATTGGTCTATATCACTGGTGAAGTGCCCCTTTCTTTGATATTGTTTTTTCCTTCTAGTATGTCATATTGTCCACTATTCTCTGATAAAGAATAGCATTTATAGAGTTAGGATTTACTGTTTACTAGTACCCTTCTCTGATTGATAAGCTTTATCTCAATGTTTTCCTCCAATTTGTTTATTTAAGAATGATTCAATACAGTTTAAGCAGTTAGGAATGTTGGATTTCCCTCGTCCTCCTGTTTTCTTTAAACATTGTTCTTGAAAGTTATTTTCGTTATTTTCCTATTAAAGTTAGACTAGAAAAGTGATGGTTTGCCCTGTTTCTAACTTCTATTCTCCAAAGGTAGATTCTGAAGGTTTCCCTTGGTGCTGACTGAAAGCAGACCAGGTTTAAAAGTACATTATCTGATCTTAGGTTACACTTTGTTTCTCTTATGTTTTTTCATACTTTCTGAAGGTAATTATGCGGATTACTGGATTGTTTGTCAATTAAGCTGCTTTAATACAAACTCACCCAAGAAATCTATGGTTAGCCCTGTTCTTGGTTGCTTTTAAACAGCTACTTAAGAGGCTTTTCTTGTTTGGACTGACTATAAATCCTTGGTGAAATTATTATCAGTTTCCACCCCTCCAAGACTTTGTTGTTTCCATTCCATCATTTTAATCTCAATAATCTTGTGATATAGATGACTTTCCCCTTGGATCACTCTTGATGTTGTTGCTCAATTAAAGCCCTGTTATGACTCCATAGCCCAATGGACTAAAAAACAGTGTTATATCTATCTTTTTAGCCAAAGCTGTTCTATTTGCTTGCAACTTCTCACCTTTGAAATTTTTTTCCACTTAGGACTTTCCACTCAAGCCATAATCATGCTCAACCATTCAAAAACAAAACAAAACCCTCGGCCTTCGTAACTAGCCTAACATCATTACCCAAGACTTCAAAGACAAATCCATCTTTGCACTTATTGGAGAGATCCCTCTCCGGATTCAGGAGGGCTATATCCTAGAATCCCAAAGTGGTTGAAATGATGTTGTTTCTGTGATTGGACTTTTCCAATCTTGCTAATTACAGATTCCTAACATCTCTGCTTCTGTCTCTTCTGTTCATCGGATCTTTAGAGTGAACATGATCAAATCCATAGTTTCCCTATGATCAAAATTTCCTATAATATTAGAGGACTGGGGGCCTCTCATAAATACCTCTACCTTAAAGGCCTTATCCATAGATACCACCCAAATTTTCTTCTACTTCGGGAAACCATGATTTCCAATGAGAGATCATGGGAAATTTTGCTCAAAGCATGCCCTGGATGGTACATCTACGCTCACAGCTCATGTGGTCTATCTGGGGGATTGGCTATGGTCTGGAAGCCAACCTGTCTCAAATTATAAGCTTTATTGACTCCTGCAGGAATTTTACTCTCGAGTCACTCTCAGAGCTCTAATACTCAGCTTCACATTATCAACATCTACTTGCCCTATTCTGGTAGGTGATCATATTGGGAACAAGTCTCAAATTCTAGAATTTGAGACCTGTCTTCACCTATTATGATGGGTGACCTCAAATTGACAGTAAACATTAAGGATAATTGGGGTCAGAAAGCGAAATTTGATCAGTTGGAATCCTATTTTAAAGATATTTTCTACTCCTTATCTCTATGTGACATCACCCCATCAAGGTTTTTCCCTACATAGAGCAATGTTAAGACTGGGAACGACTAAATTTCCAAGCGAATGGATAGATTCATGATTAAAGACCTATTGGTTGTGGGTTTGACTGATCTCTCCTCTTCATTCATTCCCTCATTCACATTGGATCACCTTTCGATCATGCACACCTAGACTAGGGAATATGGGTAGAAGGCCCAACCTTTTAAATATAACCATTTCTGGTTAGTGCATGCAGATTTCTCAGATTTGGTTCATCAATTTTGACGTGTGTCTCGACCTTAGAACAACCCCATGGAATCCTTTTATTATAAATTAAATTGTCTAAAAAGGAGGGTCTGCACTTGGGTTAAGAAGCTAAAATAATAATAAAATTGGCTTTTGGCCTCCATAGAGGCTTCCCTTTTAGTTCTTTTTTATCCAAAATACCCTCTTTACAACTCTTTTACTCACAAAATAAAGATCATGGAACTTGTAGCTCGAAATAGTTTATTCTATAAATCTCAGGAATTGAATTGGATATTAAAAATTTGGGCCTTATGGGTAGTGGTTGGTGACAAAAACACCAATTTTTTCCACATATTTGCATCGATGCAAATGAAGGAGAATGGAATTTGGAATGTTCGAGATGTTGAGAATGGGCCTAAAACACTGCAAAAAAGGAGATCGAACAGGCTACTCTTTTCTATTTTAAAGGCTTTTTCTCAGCTAGAGATAAATCTTTCTGAGATCAAATGGATTTCATTACCTTATTACCCTCGATGGTAAATGAAGAAGAAAATGCAGTCTCGAGCTGACCTGTTATAATTGAGGAAATTCATTATGTCCTTATTGCATGCACCAAGTACAAGATTCCTAGCCCAGATAGTTGGGGGGTGGAACTGTACTTAAATTTCTTTGATATTATGTTTTAAGATCTTCTGGAGGTGTTCGAGGAATCTAGGGTAAATTATCATATCTGCGGAGCCATAAACACTACATTTTTAGCACTTATACTGAAGACGAAACATCCTGACTCATTTCAAGATTTATTCCACATCTCTCTATGAAATGTTTTTTACAAGCTTATTTCTAAGCTCATAACTATCAGGGTTCGATCTTATTTGAAATCCCACATCTCGCTAGAACAATTCAGGCCTATTGAGGGGCGACAGATCTAGGACGCAGTGGCCACTGTACAGGAATTTCTGCATTCTATTAAGATAAAAGCCTCTTTGCATGTCAAATGAAAATTGATATTAGTAATCTTTTTGATAGTATAGATTGTGAATTCCTAAGATTAATCCTCTATAAACTTGGAATTTTGAAACACAACACCAAATGGATCATGGCTTATGTAATCTCTGCTAATTTCGCTATCATCATAAATGGGTATCCCACTTCCTTCTTCAAAGCCAACAGAGTTTTGCGTCAATGGTGCACTTTGTCACCTATTCTCTTTATACTTTTCATGGAAGCACTTAGGAGGAAGATAGTGGATTAAAAGGACCAGGGCTTTATTATTATCATTAAAATGATTCGACAAATATATGTCACCCACTGTATGTTCGTGGATGACCTTTTGTTTGTAGGTGCAAAAAATATTTGAGATTGGAACCGCTTTCACAATATCCTTGAACTTTTTGGCACCACGTTAGGTCCCTATATTAATTCACATAAATTAGAACTGATTGTTGATTAGGTGGATGAGGTTGAGGTTGTACATATCAGAAAATTATTCAAAGTCTGAGTTCGACCATTGGACGCTAGGTTCTCATCCCTTAGATTCCATATCAAACCAAATTCTTATATGATTTCAGAATAGAGATGGATCATTAAAAATATTGAATACAATATTAATCGCTAGGCCCATAGGTTGTTTACTTTGGGTCGAATATTGATATTGATTAAGTCAATTTTACAATCCATATCGATTTATTGGATACACCTTTATTTGTTGTAGAAGGCCATCATTAAGAAGATTGATGTGAGCCTTCTTATATTCATAGGTGTTCATAGGAATATCCACCTTGTTCGACTTTCCACCTTGGTCAAGGGGGTTGGGGGATTCTAGACACACTATCTTTCAATAGATCTCTAATATGTAAGAGATTGTGGATATGATGGACTACAAGGGGCATTTGATCATTGATTATCCAAGGTAAATATATGGAAGATAAATATTTAGAAGTCTAGAATAGAAATGGAGATAACTACACAACTTCATCCTCTTACATATGGTGTAGTATGATGAGGAATAGGCACTGGCTATTCAGGGGACTCTGTTGGGAGGTGAGAAATGGTTGTAGGACTAGTGTAGGAGTAGACCTCATCAAATGGATTTTGGGCACACATTCCTTGTTCGCTCCTCTACTCCAACATCTACACAAATGACAAAGGTATGTATTCATTATCTGATATTGTTTCTAACAGGACTATTTCTCCACATATTCAATCTTGGTTTCAACTGTAAACTTGGATCTAACAGGTTCATTGGAAACAAAATGGGATAATTATATCAGACAGGTTGACGCTACATGGATACACCTTATGGAAGAAGAGGATTGTCTAACCTGTATTGGGAAAACCAATCAAAACCACATTTCAGTCAACAAAATCTACAAGCACATCTCCAACTCTATTCTTGCTCCAACAATTCCACATTGGCTACATAATATTTGGAAGAGGAATATCCCACTAAAACTAATTTATTTTGGTTAGTTGGATCTCCATGATAAATTCTTACATGGGAGAACATCTCTTGCAGAGCCTACCATGACCCTGTAATATGTTCTCTTTGTCTATAGAGCTCGAAGTGAGTGACATGCCTCCTTATCAACTGTCCTTTTGCTACAGAAATTTGGAATTATGTTCTCCACTATTTTCAGATTGATGGGATCTAGACACACCTTACCTCGGAGGAATATTTCAAAGTATGGTTCACTACTCAGCAGGAGTATTATTCCTTACATTTTTACATCACATGGGGTATCTCGAAATGCAGAAATAGAAGGATTTTTTAGCATAAAAATATGAATCGCGAATACATAGTATTGGGGATTGTTGCATATTTTACTAAGATCGAACCCAAGAAACATGAGAACAAATGGAGAGAGACTAGTAAAAAGGACTTATGGAATAATTTTTTATCAGGTTTTTCGATGGCTCATGTAACAACAATCTTTGTGGATGCGGAGTTCTCATAGTTACTTTGATGAGTTTGTTGGAAAAAATAACCTTTCAGTATAATAGACCCTCTTTCATATATAAACATGTTATCATCATAGTTTTCCAATAATTTCATCTTTTGTTCAGTGCACCACATCAAATAATACTTGACATTTTCTAGGTTGTTAACAGGTGCAACTACAGAAAAAACATCTCCTGCACAATAAAACAAGTTTACATAAATTTAGATCATAATTAACATGAAAAATTAACTTTAAAATTAACATGTACTTTATTTTATTATCTATTTCTAGATCTCTATCATTTGAAATAAATTGAAATATTACCTTCTCTAACAATATCATAAACTCGATCACCTTCAGATGATAATATAATCTCCTGATTGCATCTCTTCAAAGTTTGCAACTAACATTTTCCCCTTTGTATTTAGTTTTGTATGTTTCCAAACTTTTACATACATATTTTTTTCACAAACATCATTAGATTGTGTGTCGTCTATGAAAACATGAAAAAAACAAGAATCTTTTATTTTATCAAATACAAACACATTTCAGTACTCCTTTGTTTTAATTAAATGCAATTTCTGAGTCCCTTTTACTATTTCAGCGTCATTTGCAGTTGATCTATCTATATCTTGGACCCCCATTATGCCAAAAAAAACTATATGGAAAATTCAAACAAGAATATAAATATGTTATTTAAAATACAATTTATATATGATCAAAGATAATCATTGTGATAAATAATGTTTAAAATTAGAAAATTAATAAAAAATAGATCATATATTAAATTCATATATATATATATATATGCAAGTTAATTTGGATATATGTACATGTACCTTCATACTTCTCTTGGTGGGTAAGTCACATGGCTTAGTACAGTGATGCACCATTTAACAACTTGTTCATCTGAGATAAGTCGGTCTGCAAAGTGGTCCATTTTATATCTTCAAAGTGCTCACTTTATACATGCCCCTGCACCATCATGTTCTCCTTTTCCATGACTAGTCTCAAAGAAATCCCAACAATGTTTAATGCGGGTTTTCATATGAAGATGACAACCAAAAGAATGATCGTGAAGATTTGAATTGACCTCCGCATCCATATGACCATATCCAATGTTCATTGAATTTTATTCCACGAATTTTCAATGAGTCATTTATCTTATCAAAACAATGTTGTACAAAATGTGTACCATGTGTACGATCATCGCAGATATAAAAGTGATATTCTTTAATAACATGTTGGTTTTCACTAGTGCTTTCTATATTATCAACATTTTGTTCAGCGTGTCTATATAGAATATGGACAAGCATAAAGACTTGGTCAAAATGAGAGTATTCACTCTATATTTCAGTTTGTGAAACAAATGTGTAATTCTATGCAAAATCAACTATTAACAAAATGGTCCTTGGTGGAAAATTTTCATGGGATTTTTTGAATTGCAAGTCCTTCCATCGATCTCTGTGGGATTGCTTGGTGTATTTATAAATTTCTGCTTCAAACTTCTTCAAAAACTCTATCACACAAATTTATTCTTGTTGTAAGTCAATCCTTTTAGTACGTGTAGTATTACTTGAACCAATTGATGTATGAATATATTCATATCTCTTCCAGTTCACTTTTAGGTTGGACAATGATTGATCATTTATATCAATAGGATATTTGTTGTGAAATAAAGTCAAATTTTCAAAATGATCACATTTTTTACCCCAACACATTTCTTTTGATAAAATAATTCATGACTTTCTCTTGCACATAGAATTTGGGATATGAAATCATGGATAGTGGAAGGAGGAGGTGAATTTTTCCAAAATGTTTTACCAAAATTAAGGAATGTGTCATAATATAACTGAAATTCCACATGATAACAACAACAAGAAGTGTCGCGTATAGTGATAGGTTTAACATACTATGGTTTTTGTTGCACAAAAGCACTGATTAAGACATTAATTCCATGATTCTCTTCTATGAATTTATTGAACAACTCTATCTGATTGATGCCCAAGATATATTTTTCATGTTCTTCATATTGATTTTGTGTTATTATTCGAGTGAAACACGTGAATTTTCATCCAATATTCATATATTATTTTTTAACATCTCTCCAAGTCTATCTTTGTAAGGTTTCCTACAAATAACTGTCCAACAATCCAGCTCATCATTTACATCTATTTGGAATTGAAATTTCTGATGTTTGAGCAATGTTTTTCGTGAGGTCCCTAATGCTTCTGGCATCGATTTTGACAAATGATTTCCTTTAGTACCCGATTAAACCACTTCCATTTGTATTTCTCTACGTGCATCTAAATCACTTTTCTTTCTAGATATTCCAATTGATTTTAGAGCACTCTTTATATTTTTTATCACATTTTCCTTCATTTTTTTATCTTTCATTGATTTTCGAATACCTAATAGAGTCTTAGATTTTTTTAATTTCTTTGATGTTAAGAGACTTCTCAAAATTTCGGCTTGAACTACCACATTTTCATCTTTGAAGAACATATCAATAATGTGCTTAACACGACATCGTATAACATGGTCAGCTTTTTTATCCTCATATGTGTTAGTGTCAACATTTTCTAACATCTCGTCATCAATGTTGATTTCATCTGTACATATGAGAATTAAATGTACAAAATGGTTTAAATATTCAATAAAAAATTAAATTAAAAAATAGAGTTTGAATGAAATTGAAAAATTAATAAATATGTATAATTCCAATAATGCACATGATATATATATATATATATATATATATATATATATATATATATATATATATATATATATATATATATATATACACACACACACACCTGGTGATTCAATTTCTTCACTTGAATTTCTTTCAACATCTTCAGTCAGTGGTTCATTATATTTTTCACTTGGTCTTTCAACATTTTCTATCTCATCATCAATGCTATGAGGAATATCTCTCTCTCTTTACATTGCAAAATATTTTTCAAATTAGTTTGAATCAAATAAAAATTAAGCTTCACAATACAAGTTAATTAAATTTTAAATAATGTTTATAATTTTTACATTTACATACCTTCTTCAACTTCTAGTTGAGGTTGATTTTCCCTTTCAATATTTGAGCGTTCTTCTTTCCTTTTCTTGTGATATTATCTCCTGTATTCTCTACGAGCCTCAAGGATTCTTGTTCGATCATATTTTCTCTTGCAATTTCTTTGATTTTCCAAGATAATTTAGTATAAAGCTCCAAAATTTTCCTTCAAAATCCTGCAAAAAAAACTCACTACCAAAATTTAGACAAAAAATCCATTTAAAAATTCATCACAAAAACCTTAATTTGAAACAAAAATCATTTAAAAATTCAACACAAAAGTCTTACTTCATCCCAAAACACTTACTTAAAAAAAAAAATCGCTTTAAAAAGTCCACTAAAAAAATGTATTTCAAAAATGAAGCTCAAAACATTTCCTTCAAAATCCTACAAAAAATAACTCACTTTAAAAATTTAGACAAAAACTCATTTTAAAAAATCATCACTAAAAACTTAATTTAAAAAAAAATCACTTTAAAAATTCTACACAAAATACTTACTTCAGCCCATAACACTTACTTTAAAAATTCCACCAAAAAAATATGTTTTGAAAATGAAGCTCAAAAAATTTCCTTCAAAATCCTGCAAAAAAAAACCCACTTTAGAAATTTAGACAAAAACTCACTTTAAAAATCATCACAAAAGATTGGCTTGAGCCTAAAACACCAACTCTAAAAACAATTCTGCCAATAAAATGCCCTTTGAAAATTCAGCCCAAAAAATCTCCTTTGAAAATTTAGCCCAAAAAATCTCTGAAAATTCAGCTCAAAAAATTTCCTTTGAAAATTTTGCCCAAAAAACCTCCTTTGAAGATTCAACCTAATAAATCTCCTTTGAAAATTTAGCCCAAAAGATTTAGTATGAAAATTCAACCTAAATGAAAAAATGTGTGAAAACAATTATTTGGTTTTCGTATATATATAGAGTTTGTGAAATGTGTTTTTTGGAAGGGCTTCATCGATTTTTTTTTTGCGGTCGACAGAAAATAAACAATAGCAAGAGCATAAAACATAAAACAGATAAACACAGAGATTTTCCCCTGGATCCCAAATCGGGACGACCAGCTTGATTTTTCATTATATTCCTTTTAGTGTTACAACACATATATATACATGCCAAAGCATACATAAACCCAAATCCATTAACCCTGGATTAGAACATAACCGTAGTTCCCTTGACCGGATCTACAAAATACCAGGGGTCGAAAACCATCGTACCCCAAAACCATGTGCAAAATCATGCACAAAACATGGGTGTGTCCGCCTATGAGTGGGTCCACACACCAAGCAAATTTTCATCGGGGTGCTGCCTTGGACCCCAACAGTGGGGGTTGCCTTCCCCCTTATGACCCCCCTGCTGCGCCCGGCGCAACGTATAGCGCGTGGGGCTAGTCGTGGAAAGAATATAACACATACCCAACATTCTCCCACTTGTTGTTTTCTTTCCACAGGGGGCCATAGGAGAGCTTAGTCATTTGGCCAATTCTTCAACACCCATTGTTTCTCTACACCAAGAGAACTTCTGAGTGCTCACAGACTTCGTCAATGCATCTGCAACATTCTTCAAAGTGTCCACCTTTACCGGCAACACCCTTTTAGCCTCAACCATATCTCTAACAAAGTGATATTGAACATCAATGTGCTTTGTCTTTGAATGATAAGCAGGGTTCTTAGCCAAGAAAATTGCACTTTGGCTATCACATTCTATCCTTATAGCTTTCTGTACCAACCCCATACTTGAACACAATCTCTGTAACCAAATTTCTTCCTTGCTTGCATGAGTGGCTGCTATGTATTCTGCCTCTGTAGTTGAAAGAGCCACTACAGACTGTCTTTTACTCATCCAAATGACTGCGCCTCCAAATAGGCTAAACACATACCCACTTGTAGATCTTCTTTGGTCCAGATCTCCAGCCCAGTCTGCATCAACAAAACCACGAATGTCCAACATTCTTTCCAATCCTGGTCTTCCCTGGTAGCACAAGACATAATCACTAGTGCCACGTAAATATCTGAAAACCCGCTTCACTACTGTCCAATGCTCCTTCCCTGGGTTTGACATAAACCTGCTCAATACTCCCACTGCATGTGTAATGTCTGGTCTAGTACAGACCATTTCATACATCAGGCTACCCACTGCACTTGCATATGGAACACGGGACATATACTCCTCTTCTTCTTGTGTCTTGGGACACTGTTCAGCAGACAGCTTTACACCTACAGGAATAGGAACATTCACCGGTTTACTATCCTGCATATTGAACCTCTACAATATAGTCTCAACATACTTCCTCTGGTTTAACCAGAGCTTCCTCTTTGCCTGATCTCTCTTAATTTCCATGCCCAAAATATAGTTTGCAGCACCCAGATCCTTCATGTCGAATTTGGAGAAGAGTTGGGTCTTCAAATCTTGGATAATTTCTTTGTCAATTCCAATCAACAACATATCATCCACATACAAGACCAAATAAATAACACGGTCACCAATTAATTTAAAATAAACACAGTGATCCTCCTTGCTTCTGGTGAAGCCAAGTCCCCGTATATAGGTATCAAATTTATGATACCACAACCTTGGTGAATGTTTTAACCCATACAGAGACTTCTTCAACCTACATACTAGTTCTTTCTTACCCTTCACCATAAAGCCTTTAGGTTGCTTCATGTAGATCTCCTCTTCTAGATCTCCGTGAAGAAATGTTGTCTTTACATCCATCTGTTCTATCTCAAAATCAAATGCAGTAGCAACAGATAAAAGTAATCTAATATAAGTAACCTTGGCAACATGAGAAAAAATATCACCAAAATCAATTCCCGGCACCTGGGAATAACCTTTTGCTACCAACCAAGCTTTGTATTTCTCCACCTTGCCATCTACATTCATCTTTTTCTTAAACACCCATTTTCTCCCGATGGGCTTTCTTCCAGCCAGCAACTCCACCAGATCCCATGTCTCATTTTTGTGCAAGGATGCCATTTCATTAACCATGGCCTCCTTCCAGAGTTTTCCATCCTCTGAATCTACTGCCTCCCTGACAATTCTGGGATCATCATCAGTTATAGTTAAGGAAAAACCTGAACAGAAAGTAGATGGACTATACCTTTCTGGTTGCCTTCTTTCTCGAACTAATCTTCTCAAAGCTGGAGTTTGTGGCTCTTCCTCTTCTGAATCTTCTTCTGTTGTAGAGTCTGATTCATACTCCTTTAGCACAAACTTTATCTTCTCAGGTTCCTTTGGTATGATTTCATGTTTAACAACATATTTCACCTCTTTAAACACCACATCTCGATTGTACACAACCTTCCTTATTTCTTGGTTCCAAAGCTTGTAACCCTTTAAACCATCCTTATACCCAATAAAGATGCACCTTTCAGGTTTATTATCCAACTTGGTCCTTTTCTCCTTTGGAACATGTACATATGTATCACATCCAAATACCCTTAGATGTGAAAGAGAGGGTTTCTTAGCAATCCATACCTCATGTGGAGTCTTATCCTGCAACATTGATGAAGGTGATCTGCTAACCAGATAACATGCAGTCTCCACTGCCTCTGCCCAGAATTCTTGTCCTAACCCGGTACCACTGAGCATGCTTCTTTCCTTTTCCATCAGTGTTCTATTCATTCTTTCTGCAACTCCATTTTTCTGAGGTGTGTATGGAGTAGTCTTTGCAAGTTGTATACCACACTTCTTCCTAGAGCTCTTCAAATTCATTCTTAAGACTCCCACCGTTCTCATCCTCGGCGCCTTATCTTCTTCTCTGTCTAGTTTTCCACTAGAGCCTTAAATTCTTTAAATTTGTCAAAGACTTCAGATTTCTTCCTCAAGAAATATATCCATGTATTCCTTGAGAAGTCATCTATGAATGAAACATAGTACACAGACTTTCCCAGTGATGGAACTGACACAGGTCCAAACACATCATTGTGCACAAGTTCTAACATCTTGTTCGCCCTCTTAGCACCAGAAGGAAAACTCACCCAATTCTACTTCCCATATACACAATGTTCACAGAAATCAAAATCCAGAGAGAAATTAGACATACCTTCTACCATACCATTTCTATGAAGTATCCGAAGGCCCTTCTCTCCAATATGTCCAAGCCTTTGATGCCATAACATGGTCTTTTCTCCAGAGACAGCCTGGTTTTCTGCTCCACTTTTAGGAACCACATAATTGTTACACCCATCAATAACGGTGCTACCTTGTAGCTTGTATATATTTCTAGTTTGAACTCCCCGCATTAATACCAGTGCTCCCCGAACCATCTTGCATGCATCTTTCTCAAACACTATTTTTACACCTGCATCATCCATCTTGCTTACAGAAATCAGATTTCTGGCCAATGCAAGAATATGCAGATTACCAGGAAGTGTTCTAATCCTTCCACCTTGTAGCTTCAGCTTGACCTTTCCACGTCCGATGATTCTAGCCTTCCTATCATCCCCTAGGAAGAAATCACCATCATATTTCTCATACTTGCGGAACCACTCCCTATGGGGAGTGAAGTGAAAGGATGCACCTGAGTCAATCAACCATGACTCATGATCTACATTTGTATTTGAAGAAGAAGCCAAATACACATCCCCACCTTCATCAAGGTGGTTTTTTCCTCGGCAGAAGGAGCATCATCAGATCCCTTTCCTTTCTCAGGAGATTTAGATCTGTAGTCCTTTTTGTAGTTCCCTTCCTTTCTGCATTTCTAGCATACCTTTATAAACTTTCCAGGAGATTTAGATCTCCCTCTAGATTTGGATTTCCCACTCGAAACCTTATTCTTGTTTTTGTTTTGTGACCTTCCTCGTACAGATAAGGCATCTCCATTCTGGCCCTCCATATTTCTCCGTCTCATTTCATCCTACAGCAAGGCTGAGACAATGTCATCAAAATTCAAGGTAGTTGTATTGCTACCTATTGCAATAACCAGACTATCCCATGAGTCTGGTAGAGAACAAAAAAAACTGATGCATTTATCTTCATTTGATATTTAATATCAACAGATGACAGCTGACTTACCACAGTATTGAAGGCATTCAGATGCTCTATCACCGAGTCTCCATCCTTCATCCTCAGGTTATACAACTTTTTCCGGAGGAACAACTTATTCACTAGAGACTTAGATCGGTACAAAGTCCCAAGTTTTTCCCACAAATTCTTCGTTGTAGCTTCCCCAGATACATTCAACAATACTGAATCTGAGACACACAACCGTATTGTGCTCTTAGCCTTCCGATCCAGTTTCTTCCAGTCTTCATTTGACATTGTCATTGGTTTAGTACCTGGATCTACCGCAATCCACTGATCTTTATCCACCAGCAGATCCTCCATCTTGAGCTTCCACAACTCAAAAATCTGACCATTAAATTTCTCAATCTCTATCTTTCCACCGCTCGCCATCTTCTTTCACTGCAAGAATCGAACCCGCAGATCTCCCACTGAATATGGTCTACCTCAGGCCCGAGCAAAAAAACCTCAGCAGTAAAGGCGTCCCCTTGAAGCCGAAACATCTCTGTACCAAATGTAGGTTTTAACCCTGAACAAAAATTATCTACACACGAATCTTATAACAGAAAATAAACAATAGCGAGAGCATAAAACATAAAATAGATAAACACAGAGATTTTCCCCTGGATCTCAAATCGAGACGACCAGCTTGATTTTTCATTATATTCCTTTTAGTGTTACAAAACATATATATACATGTCGAAGCATACATAAACCCCAATCCATTAACCCTGGATTAGAACATAACCATAGTTCCCTTGACCGGATCTACAAAATACCAAGGGCCGAAAACCATCGTACCCCAAAACCATGTGCAAAATCATGCAAAAAACATGGGTGGGTCCGCACACCAAACAAATTTTCACTAGGGCGCTGCCCCAAACCCCAACAGTGGGGGCTGCCTCCCCCCTACTGCGCCCGTCGCAATGTACAGTGCGTGGGGCTGTTCATGGAAATAATATAACACATACCCAACAGTACTTTGGCGATAATTTATTATCCTTCTTAGCTTGCTTGAGGGACATTTGTTTGTATGGTTGTAGCCGTAAAAAAACCCAGTCTCCTACATCAAAAATTCTCTCACTTTGATGTTGATCTGCCTATTGTTTCATTCGATTTTGTGCCAAAATAAAGTTGTCCTTTAAGAGTTGGAGAACTTCTTGCTGATGCTCAATGTGATCTTCCACTGCTTGAACCTTTGAATTTTCTCTTAAAGATGATGTGATGGATGGTGGATGATATCCATAAAGTGCCATAAATGGGGTCATTTTTGTTGCAATATGGAAGGAAATGTTATACCACCATTCATATAGAGGTAACCACTTGACCCATTATGTTTGTTTATCAGATACAAAACAACGAAGATATCCTTCCAAACATTTATTTACTATCTCAGTTTGACCATCAGATTGAGGATGATAAGATGAGCTATGAGCTAATTGAGTACCCAAACAAGAAAATAACTCCGTCCAAAAATTTCGAGTAAAAATGGGATCTTTGTCGCTCACAATAACCCTTGGGCTTCCATGTAGCTTTTGAATTCTGTCCATAAATGTAGTAGCAACTGTACTTGATTTAAATGGATGAGATAATGCACAAAAGTGCGCATACTTGGTAAGTCTATCAGCTACCACCATGATGACACTCTTTCCTTCGGACTTAGGTAAACCTGTGATAAAATCCATTGAAATCTCCTCCCAACGTTGACTTGGAATGGATAAAGGTTGTAGAAGACCCAAGGTCTTAATTGTCTCAACTTTATTCTGCTGGCAAACCAAACATTCCACCACAAACTTTTGAATATCAGATTTAAGGCCATCCCAAAAAAATTCTTTCTTCACCCTGTGGTAAGTTTTTAAAAATCCTGAGTGTTCTCCTAAAGGAGAAGTGTGCAATTCCAGAAGAATCTTTTGTTTTAGTTGGGAATTCTTGCAAAGATATAAGCGATCTTTGTACCATAAGGAATCATTTTTCCAACTAAATGTATCAGATGTACTAGGATATTGTTGCAACTTTTGAATGAGTGTCCATACATCTTTGTCCTTCTTCCATTCATCTCTTGCTTCGGTTATCCAATCTGGTTGGATAATAGAAATGGCACAAAGCAATGCTTCCACCTCTTCATTCTTTCTTGAGAATGCATCTGCAACAACATTAAGCTTTCCTTTTTTGTAGATTATTTCAAAGTCATAACCCAACATCTTTGTGACCCATTTTTGTTGCTCTTTTGAAGATAGTCTTTGTTCCAAAAAGTGTTTAAGACTATCATGATCAGTTTTTACCTTGAAGTGTCTTCCCATTAGGTAAGTTCGCCATTTCTTTAGTGCATGTAGTATTGCTAACATGTCCTTCTCATAAATAGGTTTCTGTAAATACTTTCCTTTGATTGGACGACTTTCAAAAGCAATGGGTCTTCCTTCCTGCATTAAAACTGCACCAATTCCATTTCCCGAGGCATCACATTCCATAATAAAGGTTTTTGTGAAGTCTGGTGTAGCTAAGACCGGTGCTAGGCACATTGCCTCTTTAAGACGTTCAAAGGCCTTAGTTGCTTCAGGAGTCCATGAAAATGCATCTTTCTTCAATAATGTTGTTAGAAGTGCTGCTATTCTCCCATAATTCTTAACAAACTTGTGATAATACCCTGTTAACCCGAGAAATCCTCGCAACTGCTTTATGGTTGTGGGGACTTTCCATTCCTTAATGGCTTTAATTTTGTTAGGGTCTACCTTAACACCTTCGTGAGATACAATATGACCCAGATATTCCACCTCTTGTACTCCAAAGAAACATTTGGATGTTTTTGCATATAATTGTTTCTCCTGCAATAGTTTGAGCACCCTGTCAACATGTTCAACATGATGCTTCCAAGACCTGCTATAGATTAGTATATCATCAAAAAATACTAGCACAAATTTTCTAAGGAAGGCTTTGAAAATGGAATTCATCAACCCTTGAAATGTAGAAGGTGCATTGGTAAGGCCAAAAGGCATGACCAAAAATTCATAATGACCCTCATGAGTTTGAAATGTTGTTTTCGGAATATCTTCGGTCTTCATTCTAATTTGATGATATCCTGAACGAAGATCCAACTTGGTAAAATAAATTGCTCCATGTAATTCATCCAATAATTCATCAATCACAGGAATGGGAAATTTATCTTTAATGGTGAGCTTATTGAGCTCCCTATAATCAAGACACATGCACCATGATCCATCCTTCTTGTGTACCAATACTACAGGAGCAGAGAAAGAACTTTGACTAGGTTGAATTATACCCGCCTCTAACATTTCTGCAATCGTACGTTCAATTTCGCTCTTTTGGAAGTAAGGATATCTATAAGGCCTGATGTTTGGAGGAACACTTCCTGGAATCAAATGAATAGCATGATCATGATCCCGAATAGGTGGGAGTCCTTTGGGAGTTTCAAACACCTTGGAATGATTGTCCAAGACTTGTTGGAGATCTGCAGAAATAGATGATTTTGATGTCGGAACTTCTAGTGAGCATAATTGTGCAATTACGCCTCGTTGTTCTTCCTTTAGAAGATTTGTCATGAAATTAGAGCTTATTATCCTTCCCGGATTCCCTTCAATACCCCGTAATTCGACTTCCTTTCCTTCTGAAAAAAATTTCAAGAAAAGTTCTTGAAAATTAAAAGCTACCGTCCCCAAAGATTGTAACCATTGTACTCCTAGTACAACATCAGCACCTCCATAGGAATGGAAAGCATTGGACTAGTCAATACATATTCCCCCATGGTTAGCTTAATATTATGGCATTTTCCAGAGAAATTTATAGTTCCTCCATTTGCAACCATCACTTGACATTCTGGTGCTGGGTATAGGAAACAATTTAATTCCTTGGCTACCTTACAATGAATAAAATTATGGGTGCTACCTGAATCAATCAAAACTATCACATTTTTCTTCTTGATATGTCCTTCTATCTTGAAAGTTTGAGGAGTGGTAATTCCTGCCAGTGCATTACACGATATGGTCGGATTCATTTCTTCCTCTTCTAGGGGTGGTTCCTGGTGTATATCCTCTTCTTGTTCATTTTCTTCTTCTTCTTCACAATCTATGTAAAATAATTTCTTTTCAGCACACTTATGACCTTTAGTGTATTTACTATCACAACTGTAGCAAAGCCCTTTTGCTCTTTTTTCTTCCAATTTTTGTGGTGTCAACCTTGTAGGTTGTGGAAATCTAGGCGTAGCAACACTTCCTTCTTTATAGAATTGAGTGGTAAGCTTCTTTGTTGCCATAATTTTTACATTCAATTTTTTCTTGCCAACCCGAATGCCTTCTCAAATGAATCAGGTTCCAAAACATGAACTTCATGTTAGATGTTATCCTTTAAAGTACCTATGAAGAGATCAATCCTATGTTCCTCTGGAATATCAGTTACCCTTATATTCAATTTTTGGAAGTCCTCAATATGCTCCCCCATTAAACCCTTTTGTTTGAGATTTATCAATTGGCTAAAGAAGGTGTTGCTCTTTGTATCCTCATAATGTGCTATCATTTCCTCCATAAAAATTGACCAAGTGACAATTTTTTTATGGGAGCAAAGCCATCGATACCATACAAATGTATTATGTTCTAAATGTAAAGTTGCAATGCGTACCTTTTGTGTGTTTTGCACATTATGGAGATCAAAATATTGCTCCATCTGTAGTATCCATGTTACAGGATCCTTTCCATCAAAATTCCTCATATCCATTTTGGAATATGGTGGTTCTTCCCGCCAACATTAGAGTTTATGAAATCACGATTAACATTTATTTTGTTCTCATCATGAGTTTCCTCTACTATCTTTTCACCATTAGGAAACATTTCTTGTATCAACTTTGTCAAACCTTCCATGTCTACTTTTAGATCATTATTCATGTTTTCCATTTTCTCATTCGATCTTAGCTTCCATGTCATCCATCTTAGATTCCATGCAAACACCCATGTCATCCATCTTAGATTCCATGCCGACTTCCATGCATCTATTGTAGATCCCATGCCATTCTTCAAACCATCCATCTTAGATTCCCTTCTTTCTTCAAACCATCCATCTTAGTTTCACGCCTTCTTCAAAACTTCCATGTCATTTTTGTTGCTCTTTGCGAGAGCAAAATTTGTTGCACTTGCTCTTGTAATTTTGATATGTCATGTTGCCATTCTTCATCTTCATGAGTCATAGTAGAGCTTTCTAAAGGCTTAATGGGTGTTGAATTATTTTTAGGGGCCATTTTAGAATCCAATACTGTATCTATTCTATAATATGCCCTTGGAATCAATTCAACTTGATTCTTCAAAAAAGACTTATGTAATTCGGAAAAAAAATACACACCTTTTACTTGCTTTTGAGGAGCTCTATATTGAAATTGAATTATATCTATAATTGCTTATCCTCAATATCTGAAACTCATCCCTATCGTATCCCTCTAAATCTTCTTTCAAATGCCACAAGTCTAATCTGATTTGGATTCTTCAAGGCAAAGTTATGTCCAATCTCCCACAATGACCCAATTTTGGACTGGTTCAGTAGATTGAACTTGTATGACTAGCCACGTGTCATTGTTTCCTCCTTTGGCTCTGAAATTGATAGAGAAAAAACTAAAGTCCGTGTACTTGAGGCCACTTTTTACAGCATTCCAATCTGATGCTCAGAGAGAGAGCTATGAATATTTTCCCACGATCACCTCTTTGAGATGAAATTCAGAAGCCTCAAAAAGCCCTAACTTCCACAGATCATATCTCCGAAACAATTGCGAACCAATATCTGAAACTTTGCGATGATGTTCTTTAGGATTTCGGCTTCGTACTTTAAAAATTTCAGCTTCTGAACCTTCGTAGAAAAAAATTTATTACGAAAATACCACGATGACCTGTTTAGGTTAAATTCAGGAGCCTGCAAAATGACCTAACTTGCACAGATCATATCTCCGAAAATGTTGTGAACCAAGCTCTGAAATTTTGCGAGGATGTTCCTTAGGATTTTGTATTCGCACTCCAAAAATTTCAGATTCTGAACCTTCGTAGAAAAAAATTATTGCGGAAATGCCATGATGACCTGTTTGGAGCAGCGAAACCCTAGAATCTCAAAGCTCTGATACCAAATGTTGTGAAACCAGCTACAAAAAGAGAAGAAAAGAGATATCAATGCCTTAGAAATAAGCCACTTCGAGGTGGAAACCTCCAATACATTACATGAATGAAAAATTCTTAGATGATTCAAATTACAAAACCTCCTTTCTATATATAGCAGTCCATGGGGCCACAATGTAATCCTAGTGGGGCCATAGTGTAATCCTAGCCGACCTAACAATAATAATTTAAGGGCACAATAATAACAATATGGGGGTTACAAGGGTACAATAATAACAATAAGGGGGTTACACTAACAACAATAAGGGACTATACTAGTGATATAGGGACCTAACATGCTAAGTTGACATATCAAATGTGAATAAAAAACATCCAAAAAATAAGTAATCGAAAGCTAATAAAATTTCCGACAAGTTTTGTTTTTATTGTAAAATTAACTTCTAAACAGAAAAATTGTTTTTGCTTGCAAAATTTTGAAAACCTTCTAAAAATGATATTTTTTCTCAAAAAAGGGCAAAAAGTGTAACCCAACTTCACATTTTCACCCAGAAAACATATTTTTCTTCTGAGAAAAAATAAAATAAAATATATATATATATATATATATATATATATATATATATATAACATCATGAGAAGATGTTAACTCAAATATAGTGATTTATATTTGAGTTACTTCTTTATGTGAGACTAGGCCGTAAGGTAGGTACTGAATTTCCATCCATCGCATACAATTAATGATCCTTGGGTTGTTGTGACTTGACTGAAATGTGACCAACCAGCTTGATATTTAGCACTTGACTTGGAATTTTGTGAGTCAAATCAATTCATACGTTCCCAACACGGCACATCTCTCTGGATACGAGAAACTTTTATGTCTGAACATATCTGCCACTAAAACACAAAAGGGGTTTTTAAGATAATATTTAAGACAATTTTTGGGTGAATTGTCTTAACTTGAGACAAAAGAAAACTTGTGTATTGTCTTAAACATTGTCTTTAAGTGGATGTCTCAAAGGAAATTGTCTTAAAATATTGTCTCTATAAATACAACATAAAACACAAGCATTTTTGTCTCTCCAGAGACAATGTCTTTGATCCTAACTATTGTCTCTCTAAAGATAATAAAAATTTACATTTAAAGATAATACAAAATCACTTTTGTCTCTTTAGAGACAATATAAAATGATGAATCTAGAAAAATATCTCACCATTGAAATAAACCAATATTAAAAGTATTTAATTAAAAGTAAACTACAATATCATTGATTAATTCATATTAAGACACAGTGGAATCGAACCACAGACCTCCTTCTTATAACGTAGGTGCTATTCCATTGAGCTAGCACCCTTTAAATAATTATGTGAGAGTTATGGTAGTCCTTGAAATGCATATATAGGCATTGATTTTTAAAAAAAATCTCGATGCATAATGGTGTAATATTTGTAAAATCTAAAATCATGCAACCCCTATTTTTAACTTGATAAAAATAACTCAATGGAGTTGGTTCAATGTCACACCCATGTAGCATGACTCACATAACAAGCTAATATACAATAATTTACAAACTATTTAATCTAGTCATACAAAAAAAAGTAACTAGAATTATCACAAGCCTTTAATATCTTGTCACAACTATTGAATATTTTATGTTTAGCATGTTTCCACTCTTCATATATTCCAACAATATGAAATTTTTCAAGGGATTTTTCACATCAACTAAAGATAAGGTACAAAGAAATTTGCATAGTCATCCTCCTATCTATCCCTACTTATATATCTCTAAACTTTTTGCAACAAATTAGATAATCCAACACAGTTATCATTACCTGTTAATAATGATAAAAATGAGAGTCAACAATGTCCTCATATTTAACTTGAACCCTAGAAGAGAAGGTTACTGCAAAACCAACATCTTCTTGGCCATTCAATGTAACCAATGCTAACAGCTACCTATACAATTACACTTCCAAAGAAGTCATGTGTAGCTTTGAAAGCTCGATTTAATCCTATTGCATCGCAATCAAAAGAGTATGGTATATTTTCTTTTACCACATATCCAAATTACACCCCAAAATCACAAATGTTGAAGTCCTAATTAAAAATAAAAGTGATCAAGTTGCCTTGAATTCATCTTCAAGAGTTGCAGCAAGGTCCAGCTCACAACAATTTTGGGGTAAATTTGGGGCTTCTTTGCCCAAAAGTCTCTTTTCTGGAACCTATGAGAAAATCTAATAATATCCTTCCTGGGAACCAATTTAAATGCCTACTTCCTCTGATACATAGACTTGAAACCATCAATCCTAACAAGAGGGACCACACTCACTCTAACCTCTTCCACACGTCATTTTCAATTGATACCATTTCGCACTTACATTTAACTTCCAGAGGAGTGTCTTCATTCCAAGCAGAATTCCACTCTCTATACAAGGCCCAAACATCACCCTTTTGGGGAAATATCCCAGTAGTTCCTTTAGGACTTTTCTCCAATTCAACAATATGAGAAGAAATATTTAGCATGTTGTTTTTGGCATACTTTCCATGCTTAAAATGCCCACAACCATGGTAAAATCCATCATCCAGCTAGTTAGTGGCATTCATACCGTCAATGAAATTAAGATCCATTTTACAAGAATTACAATCTAGGAAGACTAGATGAAAATTCTCAAGGAGGTTAGGAGGAAAGTCTTTATCTTTGATGGGATTTGTTATGATGCCCTTATCGGGTCACATTTTGCAAATAAAGGTCTACCTAGTGCTCTACATCTCTTCAATGAGATGAGAGGGGCAAAGGAATCTCTCTTTAGTAATTTTTTTCAAAGATAGACCAATTGAGTTGCAAAGGAAAGTAAACAGATTTTTATGGAATGCTTGTTAAATGAAACCAATGACAGCAAAAAAAACAACATTTGTCCCTGAATTTGGAGAACAAAGACCATGCTGGAAAGGACTGCTAAAGCAGCAACAAACATTGCTTGAAGCAAAGAATAAATTTATGACTCAGTTGCCAAAATTTATATTCAGATAAGCATCTAATTCCATTTTTGTGTGCATTGAACCTCATGTATACATTTTTGAATTATTTGGAGTTCAACTAACTATGTGAATTTGATCATGTTTGGATAGTATCCAAATTGCTAGCATCTGAATTGTTGTTCCACATAATATAAATATAATCCTTGAATGTGGCTATTAAAATGGAAGTTGTTTATCTCTCAAGGAATTTTCAAGGTTATATATGTATTGTCATGCTTAACATCACTCTGGAATATGGACACGTATGAGGTCTGTTCAAATTGATTTATTTTACACTTAACCTATTGATGGGCCTCTAAATTAGACATAAATTAAGGCCCATCTAACCTTTCTGAGGCACATAAAAGATATATTAAATCTCTCCTTCTACACTTAATAATGTTTTTTTAAGCTTTAATGTTAGGTTCCTATATTACCAGTTTAGTCCCTTATTGTTATTGGTATACCCCTGTAACCCCAATATTGTTATTATTGTGCCCTTACATTATTATTGTTAGGTCGGCTAGGATTATATTGTGGCCCAATGGAATCCTATATATATGAGGTTTTGGTCATTTGTAGCATCCAAGAATTGTTCATTTATGTAATGCATTGGAGGTTTCCCCCTCAAAGTAACTAATTATTAAGGCATTGATCTCTCTTTTCTTCTATTTTTGGAGTTGGTTTAATAACATTTGGTATCAGAGCTTTGAATTCTAGGGTTTCGCTGCTCCAAACAATTCATCGTGGAATTTTCCCCATAAATTTTTTTCTATGAAGGTTCAGAAGCTAAAATGTTTAAAGTGCGAAGAATAAATCCAGAGGAACACAGTGGAAAAATTTTAGACCTTGGTTTGCAATATGTTCGGAGATATGATTGATGGAAGTTAGGGCTTTTTGTAGGATCCTGAATTTAACCTAAACAAGTCATCGTGGAATGTTTGCTATAAAACAATTTCTATGAGGGTTCAGAAGCTGAAATTTTCACAGAGCGAAGCCAAAATCCTAAGGAATTTCGTGGAAAAATTTCAGAGCTTGATTCGCAATATTTTCGGACATATAATCTGTGGAAGTTAGAGTTGTTTCAGGCTCCCGAATTTCATCTCAAAGATATGACCGTGGAAAAATCATCGTAACTCTCTATCTGAGCATCGGATTGGAATTCTGTAAAAAATAGTTGTAAGTACATGGATTGAAGTTTCATTTATATCAATTTTAGAGCCGAATTAGGAAACAGTGACATGTGGCACGTCGTACAATTTCACTCTGTTGAACTAGTCTATAATTAGGTCATTATGGGATATGGGTATAACTTTTCTTTGAAGAATCCAAATCAGGTCAGACTTGTGGCATTTGAAAGAAGCTTGAGAGGGCTACTTCACGGCCTAATTTCAGATATTGAACATCTAAAATCACAAAGATAATTCTATTTCAATCTTGAGCTCCTCAAAAGTAAGAAAAAGGTCTGTATTGTTTTTCGAATTGCATAAGTCTTGTGTGAAAAATCAGTTTGAATTGATTCCAAGGGAATATTGTAGCATAGATATCAGTATTGGGTTCTAAAATACCACCTAAAAAAAAATTCAACACACATTAAGCCTTCAGAAGTCTCTACTATGACTCATGAAGATGAAGAAATGCGACATGACATATCAAAATTACAAGAGAAAGTGCACCAAATTTCTCTCTCACAAAGAGAAACAAAAATTAAGATGGATGGAATGGAAGCTAGCATGGAAGCTAAGATGGATGCCATGGAAGTTAAGATGGATTCCATGGAAGCTAATATGGATTCCATGGAAGCTAATATGGATGACATGGAAGCTAAGATCGATGAAAAATTGAAAGACAACATGGAAAATATGAAGAATGATCTAAAAGCAGACATGGAAGGTTTGAAAAAGTCGATACAAGAAATGTTTCCTAATGGCGAAAATATAGTAGAGGAAACTCATGATGAGAAAAAAATAAATGTTAATCACGATTTCATAAACTCTAAATAAATTTTGGATGGAAGAACCACCATATTCCAAAGATGGATATGATGAATTTTGATGGCAAGGATCACGTAACATGGATACCACAGATGGAGAAATATTTTGATCTCAATAATGTGCAAAACACACAAAAGTTATGCATTTCACCTTTACATTTAGAAAAAAATACATTTGTATGGTATCAATGGATTTTCTCCCATAAAAAAATTGTCACTTGGTCAATTTTTATAGAGGAAATGATAGCACATTATGAGGATACAAAAATCAACACCTTCTTTAGCCAATTGATAACTCTCAAGCAAAAGGGTTCAGTAGTGGAGCACATTGAGGACTTCCAAAAATTGAATATAAGTGTAACTGATATTCCAGAGGAACACAGGATTGATGTCTTCATAGGGACTTTAAAGGATAACATGCAACATGAAGTTCGCATTTGGGAACCTGATTCATTGGAAAAGGCATTCAGGTTGGCAAGAAAAATTGAATGTAAAATTATGGTGACAAGGAAGCCTACCACTCACATATATAAAGATGGAAGTGTTGCTACTCCTAGACTTCCACAACCTACAAGGTTGACACCACAACAATTGGAAGAAAAAAGAGAAGAAGGGCTTTGCTACAGTTGTGATAGCAAATACACTAAAGGTCATAAGTGTGATGCGAAGAAATTTTTTTACATAGATTGTGAAGAGGAAGAAGAAAATGAACAAGAATCTTCAAAAGAATAGGATATACACTAGGACCCAACCCTAGAAGAGGAAGAAATGAGTCTGACCATATCGTGTAATGCATTGGTAGGAATTACCACTCCTCAAACTCTCAATATAGAAGGACATATCAAGAAGAAAAAGGTAATAGTGTTTATTGATTCGGGTAGTACCCATAATTTTATTCATTGTAAGGTAGCCAAGGAATTGAATTGTTTCCTATACCCAACTTAGAATGTCAAGTGATGGTTGCAAATGGAGGAACTATAAATTGCTCTGGAAAATGCCATAATATCAAGCTAACCGTGGGGGAATATGTATTGAATAGTTGAATGCTTTCCATTCCAATGGGAGGCACTGATGTTGTACTAGGAGTACAATGGTTACAATATTTCGGGACGGTATCTTTTAATTTTCAAGAAATTTTCTTGAGTTTCTTTTCAAAAGGAAAGGAGGTCAAATTATGGGGTATCGTAGGGAAGCCAAGAAAGATAATAAGCTCTAATGTCATGAAAAAGCTTCTGAATAAAGAACAATGAGGCATAATTGCACAATTATGCTCACTAGAAGTTCCAACATCAAAATCATCTATTTTCACAGATCTCCAAAAATTCTTAGACAATCATTACGAGGTGTTCGAAACTCCCAAAGGACTCCCAACTATTCGTGATCATGATCATGAAATTCATTTGATTCCATGAAGTTTTCCTCCAAACATCAGGCCTTATATATATCCTTATGTCCAAAAAAGTGAAATTGAACATATGATTGCAGAAATGTTAGAGGCTGGTATAATTCAACCGAGTCAAAGTTCTTTCTCTACTCCAGTAGTATTGGTGCACAAGAAGGATGGATCATGGCGCATGTGTTCGGATTATAGGGATCTCAATAAGCTCACTATTAAAGATAAAATTCCCATTCCTGTGATTGATGAATTATTAGATGAATTACATGGAGCAATTTATTTTACCAAGTTGGATCTTAGTTCAGGATATCATCAAACTAGAATGAAGACTGAAGATATTCTGAAAACAACATTTCAAACTCATGAGGGTCATTATGAATTTTTGGTCATGCCTTTTGGCCTTACCAATGCACCTTCTACATTTCAAGGGTTGATGAATTCCATTTTCAAACCCTTACAAAATTTGTGCTAGTATTTTTTGATGATATACTAATCTACAACAGGTCTTGGAAGGATCATGTTCAACATGTTGACAGGGTGCTCAAACTATTGCAGGAGAAACAATTATATGCAAAAGCATCCAAATGTTTCTTTGGACTACAAGAGGTGGAATATTTGGGTCATATTGTATCTCACGAGGGTGTTAAGGCAGACCCTAACAAAATTAAATCCATTAAGGAATGGAAAGTCCCACAACCATAAAGAAATTGCGAGGATTTCTCGAATTAACAGGGTATTATCGCAATTTTGTTAAGAATTATGGGAGAAGAGTAGCATCTCTAACAACATTATTGAAGAAATATGCATTTTCATGGACTCCTGAAGCAACTAAGGCCTTTGAACATCTTAAAGAGGAAATGTGCCTAGCGCCAATCTTAGCTACTACATATTTCACAAAAACCTTTATTGTGAAGTGTGATGCCTCAAGAAATGGAATTGGTGTTGTTTTAATGCAAAAAGGAAGACCCATTGCGTTTGAAAGTTGTCCAATCAAAGGAAAGTATTTATAGAAAGCTATTTATGAGAAGGAAATGTTAGCAATACTACATGCACTAAAGAAATGGTGACTTAACCTAATGGGAAGACACTTCAAGGTAAAAAATGATCATGATAGTCTTAAACACTTTTTGGAACAAAGACTATATTCAAAAGAGCAGCAAAAATTGGCCACAAAGATGTTGGGTTTTGACTTTGAAATAATCTACAAAAAAGGGAAGCTAAATGTTTTTGCAGATGCACTCTCAAGAAAGAATGAAGAGGTGGAAGCATTGTTTTGTGTCATTTATATTATCAAACCAGATTGGATAACCGAAGCAAGGGATGAATGGAAGAAGGACGAAGAAGTGTGGACACTCATTCAAAAGCTGCAGCAAGATCCTAGTACATCTAATACATTTAGTTGGAAAAATGATTCCTTATGGTACAAAGATCGTTTATATCTTTCTAAGAGTTCCCAACTAAAACAAAAGATTATTTTTGGAATTTCACACTTCTGCTTTAGGAGGTCACTTAGGATTTTTAAAAACTTACCACAGGGTGAAGAAAGATTTTCTTGGGATGGCCTTAAATCTAATATTCAAAATTTTGTAGTGGAATGTTTAGTTTTCCAACAAAATAAAGTTGAGACAATTAAGACCTCGAGTATTCTACAACCTTTATCCATTCCAAGTCAACGTTGGGAGGAGATTTCAATGGATTTTATCAAAGTTTTACCCAAGTCCAAAGGAAAGAGTGTCATCATGGTGGTAGTTGATAGACTTACCAAGTATGCACACTTTTCTGCATTATCTCATACATTTAAAGCAAGTACAGTTGCTACTACATTTATGGACAGAATTCAAAAGCTACATAAAAACCCAAAGATTATTATGAGTGACATAGATCCCATTTTTACTGGAAATTTTTGGATGGAGTTATTTTCTTGTTTGGGTACTCAACTAGCTCATAGATCATCTTATCGTCCTCAATCTGATGGTCAAACTGAGATAGTGAATAAATGTTTGGAAGGATATATTTGTTGTTTAGTATCTGATAAAAAAAAATGGGTCAAGTGGTTACCTCTCACTAAATGGTGGTATAAAACTTCCTTCCATACTGCAGCAAAAATGACCCCATTCATGGCACTTTATGGATATCATCCACCATCCATCACATCATATTTAAGATAAAATTCTAAGGTTCAAGCAGTGGAAGATCACATCGAGCATCAACAAGAAGTTCTCCAACTCTTAAAGCATAACCTAAATTTGGCACAAAATCAAATGAAACAACAGGCAGATCAACATCACAGTAAGAGAAGTTTTGATTTAGGATACTGGGTATTTTTACGGCTACAACCATACAAACAAATGTCCCTCAAGCAAGCTAAGAAGGATAATAAATTATCGCCAAAGTACTATGATCCTTACAAGGTGTTGCAAAAGATTGGTACTATGGCATACAAATTGGAGCTTCCTGCTTCTTCGCGAGTGCATCCAATTTTCCATGTTTCATGCTTAAAGAAGGTTATAGGTGAAAATCCTCCAATTCAAACAATATTTCCAGAACTTGATGAGGAAGGAAAAATCATATTGGAACCTGAAGCGGTCACGGAAATAAGAACTCGACAACTACGAAATCGATCAATTTCAAAGTATCTCATTAAGTGGAAGAACTTACCCACTGAAGATTCTACATGGGAGGATGAGAATTTTATATAGAAGCACCCAGAGCTACTCAAGAATTGAGGACAACACTTTTTTGAAGGACAAGGGCATGTTAGGTCCCTATATTGCTAGTTTAGTCCCTTATTGTTATTAGTGTAGCCCCCTTATTGTTATTGTTGGACCCCTGTAACCCCAATATTATTATTATTGTGCCCTTACATTATTATTGTTAGGTCGGCTAGGATTATATTGTGGCCCCATGGACTCCTATATATAGAAGGAGGTTTTGGTCATTTGTAGCATCCAAGAATTGCTCATTTATGTAATTTATTGGAGGTTTCCCCCTAAAAGTAGCTAATTTCTAAGGCGTTGATCTCTATTTTCTTATATTTTTGGAGTTGGTTTCATAACATTTAATATGTTCTTTGGAAGGTTTGGAGATAATTGCATATTTGTGCCTAATATTATTTATTTTTGAAGGATATTGTGAGAATATTGGGAATATTATGGAGATTTGAGAAGGAGATAATTTAGGGACTTTCTCCCTACTACTAGAGGATCAAGATTAGAGAATAAATGAACAAAATATCATGAAATAATTGAGAAATTCTGGAGATATTCTGGAACTCCAATGGTCGAGAAAATCTAGGAACATGTTCCCTGTCATTTACTGCAAACTCCTAATGTTGGGAACCAGATCCACTATTTGAGGGATTTTGGAGGGGAAAGCTTCCTCCTTTCGAGAAGAATTCCTCCTCATTATTTTTTATAAGTACCAATTCGAATTGGCCTCTAGAGCCATTTATTGGTTAGTCTTATTGTGGAGAAAACTTGTTTTCTCGCAGCTCCACTTTCTTTTCTTGCAGGGATGTACCTGGACTCATTCAATAATGAATATTGGTGCCATTTTTAGCTTCTAAGGCTTGGCTTCTTCCATAGCAATCTGAGCCCTTCTTGGGCTTGGCCATCCCAGGATTTTCAGAGCCCTCTTTCACAATTTCTTTGTCTTCTTTTCCCTTCTTATTCACATGCATCTCTTATTTGTGTTTTGCATATTTATGTATTTAGTATTGTTTCTTTTCTTGCTATAGGATTGGGTTAAATGATTTAAGTGAGTCCTTTTGCAGGTTTTTTACAGGTTCAAAAAAATTATTCATCCTTATAATAACTTTGGAAGGTCATGATAATCATTAAGCTACTTGGATTTGGTTATTAGTTCACGAATATAAGATTTCTGGAAATGCCTTGTAGCGAAATAGTAGTAAATTTCTGATATTTTTAGAAGGGATTAATGAGATACATTTAACTTGATCCCAATTGGATTAGGTCATAATAATGTTAAATTTAATTAAAAAATTCACCCCATTTAATTTTCACTTGATTAGTAGGCATTTGATAGATTAACTAGCTCACTAGTTCTTGAATTTCCATATTTTAGAGTAGTAATTTTCTCTTATTTTTTAGCACGTGTGAACAGGGGTATTTTGGCGTGATTCCACTTGGAATGGAAACCTAATGCATCCTAATTACTAAAAATAATTTTTTCATACCATTTTCATTTGCTTTACTTGGTCATCTAGTGATTTATTTCCAAAACAGACTTTCCTGTAGCAAAAACAAAGTTTCTTGTAGCACTCTTGTAGCATGTGTAAACTCGACAAGATTTTCTCCCAAAGGTTGGTTTTTGTCTCTTAGGCTTGAAAAATGACCTCTAGGATCTAAATACATGATTGAGGAAGAATAAGCACCACTTATAACATTCATTTTCACAAATTATATTATGTCTTTTTAGCTGAATTCATGATCTTAGGATTTCAATTACAAATTGTTGTTCTTTCCTAGGATAAATTTCTTTTCAAAGCAACACTTCCATTTCTGAAATTAGTTTAGGCTTTGATTTCATAACATTCACTCCATTGCATTAGATCAATAAAATGACTCATTGTATGTTGCACATATAGTGTCGATACCTCTTAAGTTTGTATGAACCCTGGGTTGATAGGTAAAGTTGGTAGCCTCGGTAGTTGCAGCATTCTTGTTGCAATACTAAGGCTCATCACTTTTTGGCACTGTTTGCGGGGAGGCGTCAAAGTATGCCTTGTTTTATTCCCTATTTGATTCATTTCTTTTCTTTTTTCAAATACAAAAAATTCATTACGCATATGTCATTTCAAAAACAGAAAATTGCATTGCATTAGCATTCTTATTCAAAAATAAATAAAAATACTTCTCCAACACCAACCCCTCCCCCCTCCCCCCACTTGATCACGTGGTGTAGTAAGAACCACATCACCATCCATTTTTTTGGTAGAGGAAGAAAATATGGAAGATAAGGTAGAATAAATTGATGGAGATCATGACAATGAAGTATATCCTCTTGGATTTCCCATTAAAGATATTGATGTCAGTGTGCATATGAAGAACATCCCTCCATCTTTCCTTCCCGGCTTCCATGGTATGAGTATTATAGCATCATTTCTCACCTTGACATGATTCATGATTGCTTTATGGCTTTATGGGCACCCATTCCTACAGACTTGGACAAATTCACTTAAAAACAGTGTAAAAATCCCCACACGCGACTATGCCCGTGTTTTTCCGCGTGTATACGCGAGTCCAGTGAGACTTTTCCGCGTATGCCATTAAAATGATTAAAATATATATAAAAATTCCCTATTTTTGGGCTGGGTCGATGGTTACTCAGGTAGTTCAACCACCCCAGCACGTGGCCAACTGTTTCCAACTGTTGAAACTACTTGGAGGGACTATAAAAATCCCTCATGTGTATGGCCTAAGGGAGGGAGAGAATTTATTGATATTATACTCTGTTGGTATTCCCTATCCAAGTCTGATTCCTCGTGCCTCCTGCACTTTCCCAGTTCATTGTAGGAAACCCTTGTTTCCTTGAGATACACATCCCTTTATAT
Source organism: Pinus albicaulis (assembly GCA_034641835.2). Classification (NCBI taxonomy): domain Eukaryota; kingdom Viridiplantae; phylum Streptophyta; class Pinopsida; order Pinales; family Pinaceae; genus Pinus; species Pinus albicaulis. Next base: position 144,035,500 of record CM076572.1, on the reverse strand, counting down.
GTTATCTCGTACACCGGTTGGAAGGGTGCTTAGCGAGGCAAGGGCGGACGGATCCGGACGACAACGACGGTACGTGAAGGCCGTGGAAGGATCAGGTGATATCTCCACTCGTTACTTTTGTACATGCTATTTATAATACAGAAGTACCATGCTGTTCCCGAAATAAACGTGTTAGTGTATGCTTTTATGTATGAGAATATTTGTTATACAAGCATTCATTATGATTTATTTAATGTTTTATATGAATCTCACTAACATTTAGAGTAGATATATGTTGTAAAACCTGTCCTTTGTGCTTGTTTCTCCTTGTATTTCAGGTTAAGAAGGAAGGACGGTTGCTGGGGGTTTGAACCCTGCGGGATCATCTCCAACCGTAGGACTTACGGGTAACCTTCTCATTATGATCTATTTAGTTTTTCTGAACGTGCATGGTTGTGTGAGTCTCTGTTAAGTAGCATGCCCCTGCTCTGTGGAGGTTGTATCCCAACCAACCTCTAGGGTGAAATTCCCCGAAACAATGAGGTCAGAGGATCCAGAAACCTTTCTCTTTAAATTTGAAATACTTTGTAGATCTTATGGATACTTTTTACAGACTCAAAAATTGATATTGTTTCTTGCAACATTGAAGGATAGAGCTCTTAAATGGTTCATGAGTCTAGGTACTAAATGGAATGATATGAAAAAAGATATTTCTAGAAAAATATAAAGACCATGATCTTAAGGAAGAAATATTTTGAATGAATCAAAAAGAATATGAGAGCCTTGAGGATCTAATATATAGGTTCATGCTTAATGTTAAGAGGGGGAAATTACAAGATTTAGGATTTGACACACTAAAAACCCTCTTACTTAGAACAATTAGGGATGAGTGGATCGATCTCTTTGATCTCATGAGTAAAGGAGATGTATACCAATTATCATTTGAAGAAATTTGTGAAACAGGCAAGCACATATCAAGAGGAAGGGCAAGAGTAAGCAAATCAAAATCAACATTGGTAAGTCAAGATGAACTTGGAGATTTTCTTGATAACTTTAAAACGGAAATTCTTAGCAATCTAAGTGAACAAGTAGAATGTTAAGAATGAAAAATGAGAAAAAATAAGATGATGATATTTGTGTTATCAATGCAGAATCATATGCTACTAAATATTGTCCATCATTACCAAGGTTTAAGGAATTTTACCAAGAAGAAAATGAAGCAAGTCAATCACCACAGAAGCTATGTTACGTAGCTCCAAGAAGACCATGGCAGCCTATTCAACTTGATATCATGCAAGGAACTACTTCACAATTTCAAGCTTATTCACATCCATCTCAAACTAATTGGAACACAATCCCTCCTTGGCTACCTTGGCCATCTCAACCCCAAAAACAATCTTGGCAACAAGTTGGAAAGGACCTTATGGGAAAAATCCACAATATCCTCAATATTTTCCTCAATATCCTCCATACCAAACTCCATGCTATCCCTCCCATCCACCTCCACCACAACCACAACCTCAACGACATCCATCTCATAGATCCACTCCCACTCAACTACCTGTACCACCATTTCCAAACCCACACAATGAAGTATCTCATCCCACTTACAATGTTGAGGTACAATACTACCAAACATACCCTCTTAATCTAAATGGTATTCATCTTAGTTCAAGAAAGGTATTGAAAAAAATAGATTTTCTTTATTTCATTGAAGGACAACATCCAAAAGAAGAAGATTCAAGTGAGGATATCAAAGAATCAGGGGTTGCACTTGATGAAGAGTAGACATCAGAATCAGATATTGAGAAGGTTCTCTCATGTTTACCATCATTTCTTCCATGTTCTCAAGAGAATAATCATCAAAAAGAGGAATATCTAAATATCATAGAATAATAATACATCCAAGATTATCCAAATTAGCAAGTACACCAGGGACACAACAACAATATTCTAATATGATTCCAAACAATCGTTAAGTTGCAACAACACACTCTTCTTCAACACTAATTGATATAATCTTAGTCAAAGAAGTGTGTCTCTCATATTCAGGTACATTTCAAAGCATGTCTTTCAAGCCTACACATGATTCTATATGTCATCTTGATGTGCACATGGCTCCATTGGAAGTATTCCTATACTTGAAAGAGGTTTTTCTTTTTTCAAGTACAATAGGACAGAAAAAATTAAAAAAAAATGGAAAAAGAGAAAAAAAGGAAAAATAATAAAATCTCAAGTGAAAACCTCTTTTGAGGCACCTAAGATTGGCTCACTAATTGAAAACCTCCATGAGGCGGTCAATGGGTTAAAAAAAAAAAGATAAAATAAGAAGATCCTAGGTGAAAACCTCCTTTGAGGTGCCTAGGCAGACCTACTAGTTGAAAACCTCATTAAGGCAGCTAGTAGGACTAAAGAAAAGAGGAAAAAGTGAAAAAATGAAAAGAAAAAACTGTATTTTCTCCATGTATCTCTCTCTAATGAATGCAGGTGCTCTCCAACTTTTGCAAGAAACAAAAAAATCAAGTTGGCACCAAAAGAAAAAGTTGGTCAAAACCCTAGTCAAAGGAAGTCAAACTTGAACTTCCTCCTCCTTTTCTCATATTCTCTAGAAGGACCAAGGTCATGCCAATCCATGACCCTCATCCATTTCCAAAATCCACCCATCATTTCCAAGCTTTTCTCATTCATTTTCCTCATTGTCCTAAAATGCTACAGGAAACTCCTAGTTTTTAGCAGAAAATTGTTTTTATTATATCTCAAAAACCGTGCATCAATTTTCCAAGATGTTTCAGGGGGAGATGCATACATATGATGGTAACATTCTCAAGAAATTTCAGCAATTTATGGTGCATAGTTTGTGATAAATTGACCTCCATCACCTACATCCATTTTTAATTTTTCTTGAGATTCATGCATCCAATGGCTAAGATTTGCGATGGGGATGTGCATAAGGATGATAGTAATATGCTCAAAAACTTTCATGTCAATACGATCTACCGTTTGAGAGATATTCCTAAATCAAGTATGCTACAAGGGGGTTGTCCTGAGCAGCCTGTACAATCACATCAAAACTCAGCATCAATTCTTTTTTCAACCACAGAGCAGAAGATCCAGACAACTTGAGTATCATGAAGCCATTTCTGAAATTGAGAAGAGTACACCCTCCTTAGGAAGAAATCCATCCACTCCACCAGCAAAAGATTGAACATTTGGAAGAAGACTGAACACACAAAAAAATTTATCAGTCAAAGAATAATCATGCTATGAAGACTTGTACAGAAGAAAAATCATCAACTAGAACATTCACATCATGAATATCTCAGTAGTATAATTTTATCCAGGGATGTGAAGCAGCAGCAACACCAACAAAAGAAACCCTAGAATACCTCCAGATGCAAGGCTATCAGAAATAGGACCTCCAGCAGAGTATCACATGCAGCTTCAGTACCATCAAAGGAAGATTCAATAGTCATATTAGCAGCCTCAATATCACCTGCAAAAACCCATCAAGGGTAAGGCTCAGGTATGCAATCATCTATACCTTTGTTTGAAACTATTATAGCTTAGGAAAACATTAAAAGTGTGAGAAGGAAAGGTTTCTTATAACCAAAATCAGTAGCAGAGTAGCCTCATCCTTATCTAACAATTGGCTTCACTTTTCCACCAAGACACACACACACATGTGGGAGAGGAACAAGACAAAAGTAAATATGACTTGAGAAAGTGGGTAGCAAGAAGTTAGTTGTAATCGAATACAAGGACTACCATGGGGTAACTGAGGGCAAACTGAGTTAACAGAAAAATTACTCCGAGTTTATTTTTCATGCAATGAAAAAAGCGAAAAAATAAAAAATAAAAGGTGGACCCACCACCTCTTGGCATGCAAATTTTTTTTTATCGAAGGTGGTTTTCCTCCTTTCTTCTCTCTCTCCACTACTTTCACACTCCATGGAAAACTCCAAAATTCACCCATTCACTCATTTCACCTTTCAAGTAGGTAGAAAACTCCATTTTTACTCCTGACTATAATTCTACAGGAAAGTCCTAGCAGCTACAAGATTCCTATAGCGCTACAAGAAACCCTGTAAATGCTACAGGAAACTTATTTGCAAGGAAATTAGCTCTCTCAAAGGTTTCTAAACTTCAAAAAGAGCATGATAATTTATTTTATGCATATACCAACCACTGCTAACCCTCACTTCACTCCAAGCACAAGGATTCACTCCCTAAACCTTATGTTGTGCCACTAGCAGAAAGATCACTTATACCTTGGCATGGAACCTCTCCCCTTACCTCTCCATCACTCAAATGATTCCATCACTCCATCCCTAACCTCCATAAACCATTTCCCTTCATCTCTAAGAAATCTGGAACCCCAATAAGCAGAGAGAAGACTGCTACAGAAAGTTGAAAAGTTTCCTGCAACAATTATGTATATGGAACAAAAAGGTCAAAATATGAGCATAAGTTGATGAAGATGGCTTCAAAGGACCACCAGAAGACTCCAGGATGATGAAAACACCAGCAAAGGCACCTGAGGACCTCCATGCAGCACCTACAAGAATAATAACAGATAAAAAGGTAAGCAGCTCACTCAGAAACAAGTTGCTAACTCAGAAAATACATCAAAAAACACATCAAGAGAAAGATATTCATGGCTATCACCAAACTCCAGCTACCTACACCAGATAATGTCTACAACTCCTCAGCAACAGATATAAACAAGGCCCTAACTTTGCACACCATTACAGTTGAAGAATCACTTGAGAGAAAGAAGCAGCCTGAACCTACATGAGACATTTAATGGGAAACTGAGATAGGGGAAGGAATGAAAATAGAAGAGTAGCAAGAAGATCATCAAGAGGGGTAGAACATGTACTAATAAAGAGATAATGAAATAGGCCAGCATACATGAAGAACCACAAGGCAAGGAAGATGAATAGGTTGCTCAAAGGATGAGCAACAGTTTGAGTAGGGGGGTATGATGGGCCTCTAAATTAGACATAAATTAAGGCCCATCTAGCCTTTCTTAGGCACATAAAAGATATATTAAATCTCTCCTCATACACTTAATAATGTTTTTTAAGATTTAATATGTTCTTAGGAAGGTTTAGAGATAATTGCATATTTGTGCCTAATATTATATATTTTTGAAGGATCTTGTGAGAATATTGGGCAGGTTATGGAGATTTGGAGAAGGAGATAATTTAGGGACTTTCTCCCAACTATTGGAGGATAAATATTGGATAATAAATGAACAAAATATCATGAAATAATTGAGAAATTTTTGAGAGATTTTGGAACTCCGATGATTAAGAAAATCTAGGAATGTGTTCCATGTCATTTACTGCAAACTCCTAGTTTTGGGAACCAAATCCACTATTCAAGGGATTTTGGAGGGAAAAGCTTCCTCCTTTCGAGGATAATTCTTCCTCATCATTTTTTATAAGTACCAATTCGAATTGGCCTCTAGGGTCATGTATCGTTTATTCTTATTGTGCAAAAAACTTGTTTTCTGGCAGCTCCACTTTCTTTTCTTACAGGGATGTACTTGGACTAATTCAATAATGAAGATTGGTGTCATTTTTAGCTTCTAATTCTTGGTTTCTTCCATATGACTCTGAGTCCTCCTTGGGCTTGACCATCCCAAGAGCCTCATAGCCCTCTTTCACAATTTCTTTGTTTTCTTTTCCCTTCCTATTCACATGCATCTCTTATTTATGTTTTGCATATTTCTGTATTTAGTATTGTTTATTTCTTGTTGTAGTATTGAGTTAAATTATTTAAGTGAGTTATTTTGGAGGTTTTTTATAGGTTCAAAAACATTATTCATCCTTATAATTAATTTGGAATTTCATCTTAATCATTAAGCTACTTGGATTTGGTTACTAGTTCACAAATATAAGATTTTTGGAAATGCCTTGTAGCGAAATAGTAGTAAATTTATAAAAGGGGTTAATGAGATCCATTTGACTTTATTACACTTGGATTAGGTCATAATAATGTTAAATTAAATAGAAAAATTCACCCCATTTTATTTTCACTTGATTACGTTAGGCATTTGATAGATTAACTAGCTCACTAGTTCTTGAATTTCCATATTTTAGAGTAGCAATTTTCTGTTATTTTTAAACACGTGTGAACAAGGTTATTTTGGAGTGATTCCACTTGGAATGGAGACCTAAGACATCCTAATTACTAAAAAAATTCGTCCCATACCATTTTAATTTGGTTTACTTGGTCATTCAGTGATTTATTTCAAAAACAAACTTTCTTGTAGCAAAAACAGAGTTTCTCGTAGCACTCTTGTAGCATGTGTAAACTCAACCAGATTTTCTCCCAAAGGTTGGTTTTTTACGCTTAGGCTTGAAACCTGACCCCTAGGATCTAAATACATGATTTAGGAAGAATAAACACCACTTAGAACATTCATTTTCACAAATTAGATTATGTCTTTTTATTTGAATTCATACTCTTAGGATTTCAATTACAAATTGTTGTTCTTTCCTACGATTGGTTTCTTTTCAAAGAAACATTTCCATTTTTGAAATTAGTATAGGCTTTGATTTCATAACATTCACTCCATTTCATCAGATCACTAAAAGGACACATCATATGATGCACATATAGTTCTGATACCTCTTAATTTTGTACGAACCCCAGGTTGATAAGTAAAGTTAGTAGCCTCGGTAGTTGCAACATTCTTTTTGCAATACTGAGGCTCATCACCTATCTTAGATCCCCATTATTTAAATTATTTTAGGCCTAGGTTGTAGTGCTATGACTTTGTATGATGGATGGGCTAGAAAAGAGGGGCCTTAGTCCCCAATGCCCATCTTCTACTCTCTTATTATTGCTTTAATGAAATTTTTTTAAGAGATTCATTTGCAAATATCTTACAATGTACCCAGATATATGTGAGGAAAATGATGAGCTTATGCCCATTTTGTCATTTGAATGACCATTTAGCCTTCACCATATTTAGAAAAATTATGCTCTAGATAGGATAACTGACAATATTAAGATCCTTCAAGATTTCAGCAATAAGGCTAGATACAATCTATATATGTGGCATTGTAAAGGAAAACTCAACAATGAAGTCATGTGTTTGTGAAAACCATAATCCTTGGTTATGCATGTAGACACAGTTGAGTTTGTAAAATCCAAGATGTCAAATTAGAAATGTCGATATATGGTGTAGATGGGTCTACCTCTAGGTATGGAATTTTGGGCCTTGTACACACTTATTTTGAGGCAAAGTTAAGTTAACTCATGTCCCATTTCATGATCATGTTGGTTCTAAAAGGAACCCCCAAACTCATTAGGTTTGAAGGTGCCCACCCAAGTTCAGTGTGAAAAAACTTAACCTAGTGATACATTGCTTGGGCATTTGACATTACCTGCAACATATCACTAATGAATCCTCTTCACCAGTGATAGAGGAAAGGGAGGTTTCATATCATGGGGAAAACATCTTTTCCAGTGGAAAAGAGGAGTATAAAGCCTTGTATTTCTTGGAAAGGATGTTTTTCTTTGGTACAGGGAAAAGTGGTCTTATTTAGGTTGCTTATCACCCACAAATCCTCTTTTGGGATAAGATGATGATCACATTCTCACATCGCTTAAAAAATAAGTATGCCAATGATACAAAGAGGGTTGTCCTCCTTATTGTGCAAGAATCCTCATCTCCCCCAAATCAATTGAGAACTCAAAGAGGCCTAAGTGTTGATTCATCTAGCCTGCGATATGTGATAGGTTAATTAGCATTCTATGAGTAAGGGTGAGAAATTTTAAATTTAAAGCTCAAACACTAATACCATAACATCGATAAGTGTATGCATGACTAAAGCATTATCTTGAGAAAAAAATTAGACCCGACTACTTCAAAGACCATAGGTGTCAAGTTTCTTACAAGATTCTTCTTTGTCCATTCGTCCTTTTGCAATCAAATGATTGTAGCTTTGTCAAGGGTCTCAAAGTCACTTCCAGTAATTTGATGGACCTATGATATTCCTCTCATCATGAATTTTAACATGGTAATCTAAGTAATGTTTTGTAAATTGATTGAATTTGGAAATTAAAACCAAGCATAAATAGATGGTGGGATATTCTCCTTGTCAAGGTTGGATTAGTAGTCGAAGACAACTACTAACTGCACCATAGATGCTTAGAATAAGATACATGTAATTGGATGGCCATAAGAACCTTTAAAACAACCAATGAGAAGCCTACAATATTCATTCAATATAACTCAATAAGATAAAGGCCCAAATCTGTACATGCTTTGGAATCTTCTCCATAGTCCCTATGCATACAGAGAACCCTCCTGAAATTTCACAGGTTCAAATGCCGTCTACATTTCCCGTTGATGAGAAGAGTATTCCTATAATTTATCTCTATGGTTATTATTCAAAAGAATCATATAGGGTAGCATCACATGTTATTACGCATCTAATGGAAAATATTGTTAGATTCTTAGACTGAGATACATGTAATTGGATGGCCTCAAGAACCTTTAAAATAACCAATGAGAAGCCTACAATGTTCATTGAGTATAACTCAATAAGAGAAAGGCCCAAATTTTTACATTCTTTGGAATGTTCTCCAAATCTCTATACATATAGATAACCCCCCTGACTTTTCACAGGTTCAAATTCCATTCCCATTTCCAGCTGATGAGAAGAGCCTTCCTATAATTTATCTTTGTGGTCATTATTCAAAAGAATCATATTGGGAAACATCACATGTTATTGTGCATCTAATGGGAAATATTCTTGTTGACATCCCTTGCTATTTATAATGCTTTGAAAATACTCTATAAGGCTCTCCAATGCGATCATATTCTAGGAATACATGAGGAGATATAGAGGATTTCTATCTCAATATTTTATAAACCATTGGAAGCATTATTTATTGAGAATTAGTTAATAGTTTCAAAAAACAACTCGACTGATTTCATTAATTATAATGGTTAATTACTTAATTCAACGTTACCTTATTGGATGAATAGAATTCTCTTGACTTGAGTTTTTATTAGGGGAATTCGAGAGGAATGTGCTCATGTGCTCAAACATTATCTCTGCGTTAGGGAAAAGAGACTTGTGTGGATGATTGTCCACTTGTGTTTGTAGACAAGTTTGGGATGTTGACAATAATATCCATCCTGTGTACATCTAGGACTTATTTAATTAAATATGGAAAGTGCATCTTATTAAGTAATGTGTTTTCCTCTTTATTCCAGTATTGACAAAGTAGGATCCATTTCTTTTAACATCTCCATATTTTTATGATTAGCCACTCATAGTAGATTCCAAATGGTGTGCCTTGTTTGGATGTTAGATTATAGAGATGACAATAACAAGAGTAATCTTAGGTCAAATAGAGGCATAGTTACCAAGACAACTAGCTTACTAAAGGCTAAAAACTTATGTGAAGTTGTTGTAAACCCTAACCTAACCCTAAAACATAAAATATGAACAGGTCAACCAAATACCCCCTTGCAAGGATGTAAGGGGCTCTCAATTGGTTTATAGTTTTGTCCACCACAAACTCTAAAATATCCATCTAGTAACTTACAAGCCTTCTGGACAATTCAAGGGAAGATTCTCCACTAGAAATCTTCCCAGACTCAAAAAAAAGAGAGGGGGTGTTACATTAGGATTACACAATCCATTGGGTAGGTAATAGGGACACACTTTAGTTTCAGAGGTCTTAATATAGATATATGAACCCAATAAACTCTAAATCCATTTGAATTACAGATGCATGCAATTGAAAAATGCACCAAAAATAAACATGTGTAAATTCATTTGAATTAGGATTTCATTTCAAATTTCATTCATAAACAGAATATAAGCTTAAATTATAGAGTTATAAAAAAAAAATTGAGAGAAGGGATTGAACAATTTAACCAGGATGGTCCAAGAAAATGGGTGCATGTGAGAAAATTTCCACCTAGTGGTAGGAATCCACTGCAGATGCCACCCCTAAGCTAGGCTATGAGGCCACCAAGATGAAGGAAACTGGCCACAGAGTCACAGGTCACTCACCCACGTTCCAACCCAATTACTCTGAGGCCCAGGTAAGATTTTCACAACTGAACACTCCATGTAACCATTGAGTTGTTAAATAGTCAAGACATTGGCATGCACTGCCCACACAATAGAAGAAGACATCTCCCTTCTCTTCTTAACAGTTCCTTAGGAGTATTCTCCTTATAATGCTCATAGGGTCGGGAGGAAGAACCCATCCTGCTATTTACCTTGTGGAATAATATCACAGAAATATAACTTAGCTTTGAGGCACCCTGTTGAATATAGTAATGAGAAAGGTATTTCTTTGACTTGTGCCTCAGTCAAAGAGAAAGGAAGTAGATTTCCTTATAGCAAGCACTAGTTCCTAAAAATTAGGGCAAGTTCCTAAAAAATAGGACGAGTTCCTAAAAATTAGGAAGTGTTCATGAAGTAGTTTGACTTATGCCCACGAGTGGATGGCTCAGTTTGTTGTCTTCTAGTGTGAGTTAGAATTGGAAAAGACAAGTGATTGAGTCTCAAGTTCTAAATTGAGACTAGACAAGTTGAATGAGTCACTTGGACTAGTTAACTCATCAATCACAGGTTCAACTTCCAAAAATACAACTTGCCATATTTAGCTAATGCAAATTACTTATGAGGACAAAGGTACAAAATTGATTCATTCTTGTATGCATAGGTTGTGTATGATTGTTGTATAATATGGTATCAAAGTGTGGATTACAATGAATATCAACAACAGCTCAAGCTAAGGGAAGGAAGACATGTTTTAGTGCTTCTTATGAATATCTTGAGGGGTGAGTAGATCAACAGCAAGGCTGAGTTGGAAAGGACTATTTCTGGGAGGTTTTTGTGTTTAAGAAGTGTGTTATTGACCTCAAATTTAGGATGCATTATCTGTGATTTTTTGGGAGAAGGTTGAGGCATGTACAGTTAAAATGGACAAATAGTTATTGCATAAAAACTAGTGTTGTGAAACTCGGCCAAGACCTGCATAAAAATTCATGTGCATGATTGTACCGATGAAGTGGAGCCTTATATTCAAGGCCCCATGAAAAGTCAAAATTAATTTTGGGAGCTTTATCTAGGGACTCTATGGAAAATGTCACATAGAATGGTAGCTATGCATTTCATTAGCTATGTATTTGAATGTTGAAATGTAACCTTTTCTAGGTTTCATTTATTTGTTAATGGGTGGTATTTTTTGGGTGTGTGCAAGTATTTTTAAGTATATGTGTTGTGTCTGATGGATTTGATCTAGGGAAGAAAGTTCCCCTGATACACATTGGGTCTTGCATAACATCTCTTATGGGGCAGGGTCGTTCAAGGCATTATGATCTAACATGGAGATGGTTGAGGTACTTCAAGAATGATAGAGATAGGCGTGATCTCATTACCTGTGGTGCTACTGTGGGGGTGGTTGCAGCTTTATGTGCACCTATTGGTGGTGTGCTCTTTTCACTAGAATAAATTGCAACATGGTATGTAAATATTTCCTTTTCTATTCACACTATTGGTTGATGTAAGCATAAGTATCCTTATTATAGCTACAAGTTACAAGACATCAGGGTTTTATATTCTACATATGTCAGATAAGGATGTGACCTACATTCAACTAGTCTCCAACCATGGATTGTGCCTACATATGATGAAAAGCATTATGGCCTATAACACATAAATAGTGAAAATTTAGTTTGTAGTTTGATATCAATGAAAGCATGCTTTCAAAATAAAAATAGTGATAAATGGTGGTTATGAATCCTTTTTTAGGTGGTGAAGTGCTCTTATTTTGAGGACATTTTTCACCGTAGAAGTGGTTTTTGTGGTGTTGAAGGGATTCATAAATTATTTTTTAAATGGAAATTGTGGCCTCTTTAGAAGTGGTGGCCTGATAATGTTTGATGTCAGTGTTGTGTCGATTACATATCGGGTTTATGATCTACTTCATGTGGTGATACTTGGAGTTATTTGAGAAGTATTGGGCGTTTTATACAACTACCTTCTTGTGAATACTCTGAGGTTGTATTCCCTTATCAATCAATATGTATATTATTAATATGCATATTTAGATACTATGATGGTTTAGCTTTAGACCATGTTTCACTTTTGCAAAATATGTGGAGTTTGTGCACAGAATGTTCATGAATTTCATGGATGTTATTGATATAGGAAGGGACCTATATCCAAAATTCTTCTTGCCTCTAATGTCTCCATCTTTACATCTTTTTGCATTTTTGGACTTCCTTGGCTTTCAAAATGCACACCTTATCCTGCAGGGGAAATTTTCAATGAAGGATTTCCTAACACTGATAGCAAAGGAAACTTCAAGTGATTCCATTGTCCAAAAGGCTACTAAAATGACCTTGCAAGTTTGATTTTCAATACAAATTATGGTATTGTTAAAAGCATGTTCAGCTCTGCCACAAGAAAGGAGTTTCGTCAATCATCGCCCATGCTTTAATTTGTTACTATTTTTACATTAGGGTTGGTCACATATGGACTTGCGCTGCCATCGGGTCTATTCATTCTAGTGATTTTGATATGTTATGCATATGGTTGTTATGTTGTGGAGCTAATTTCATCCTTCACTAGAATTGATGAGGGGCTTTGTGTTGTGCTCGGTGTAGCTTCTTTACTTGGAGGCTCAATGAGGATGACAGTTTCATTGTGTGTTATCCTTTTGGAGCTAGCAAATAACTTGTCATTGCTCCCTTTTATAATGTTGTTCTTGTTAATATCAGATACAACAGTTGATTTCTTCAATGTCAGCATGTATAATGAAAATATGCACTTGAAGGGGCTTCCGTTCCTGGAAGGTCATCCTGAACCATATATGGGACACCTGACTGCTATTGATATTATTATAGGTCCATTGATAACATTTTCTGGAATAGAAAAAGTTGGAAATATTGTAAAAATTTTGATGAATACTAAACAAAATGGCTTCCCAATCATAGATGGACCTCTATCAGAAAAACTAGCCTTGCACGGCCTTATTCTTAGGTCACATTTGTTGGTTTTGGTAAAGAGGAAAGAGTTTCAGCTTTCAAAAACTATTTTTCCTGCAAACATAAAGCATAATTTTATTTTTGGTGACTTTGCAAAACGAGGTTCAAGAATATATCTCAATATTGAGTACATACACATAAGTGAAGAGGAACAGGTAATGTATATTGATTTACATCCATTCTGCAATACCTCACCATACACTATTGTGGAGACCTCCTCACTGAAAAGGGCATTTTCGCTTTTCCAGAGAGTGGGAGTGTGGCATATTTGCATGGTGCCTAAAGAAGTAGGGGTAAGTGTTCACAAACAGAATTACTTGACATTTTGTACTCTTTCACTCATCCATACTTTTTACGGGATCATAGGCTTCCATAATATCTATATTTTACAACAAGACCATTGTATAGTGTAGGTACATATCTGTATGTAGGATCTCCATACTGGCACATGCTAAGCATCATTGTCATCTTTGGGTTTGAATTCATAAGTTATAACTTTGTCAAAGTTATTTCAAATTTGGATATTTTTTGGTGGTTCTCACTCTCATTTTCTTGCCTTTTCAGAGAGCTCCTATGGTTGGGATACTAACACGACATGGCTTTATGCCTGCACATATATTTGATCTCCATCCTTAAATTGAAGAAGGGAAACCAAAAATGTTGGTATCTTAACCATATATGTTAAAATGAGCACCTACTTCTAACTACAAATATTTAAAAGTTGTGAATAGAAAAAAGTGAGTGTACCATGAATAATAGGATTCATTTTCAATCATTTATGTTTCCCCAGAGTCGTAATTTTTCTGAGAGCAAAGAAACTTGGGAATGCATAAACGCCATGTTAAAGATAAAATAACTTGTAAGAATGTAGGGTAAACCCTTCTTAAGAAGCCTTATCACACTACTATGTCCCCAACATATCCATTTAAAATAAATCTTAACCAACCTCATATTTATGACTCGTCAAATGGAACTATGTTATACAAGATAAGCTTGGAACTATGTTTTAATTAAATGAATAAAATTGAAGGTATGAATATCAAAATAAGGTTGAATGACTCATTTAACATTTTCTTCTTAATTAAAGTGTACCACTTTAATTTTAAGTCCTAAGAGTTTTCTCTTATTTGGCATACCAATTGATAATCAAGCATTTACATATTTGAGGAGTTTAAAAATTAATATGAAAACTTATTATACCAAGAAATATTGATAGGTTATAACACTGAGATGGAAATTTCCTACATAAAGTAGAATATCATGTCTATAATATGATAGAAAAACATGCTTCAATTAGGTCAGCCCACTATCCAAGAGATGAGGCATGTTTCAGAGAGAAGAAAAGATGTCAATATCTTAAGTAATTTCAAAATGCTAATGTCAAGAATCTATTATCAATTTGCACTTTTCTTCCCAAGAACATCATACCATGAGAATGTTATATAGCTCAAACTTGTATAGCCCATGAACAAATATCTAGAAAATGTGTACAAAAGAAGCTATAAACTGTGTAGATTCTAGAAAGAGGATGCAGGAGACGCCATTTCCATGCGGATACAGTGAAAATAAGATAATTTAATGATATCTGATCAATGACCAAAAAAGGTCAATGGGATTGAATATTACAATAGTTTTGGGAATGCAAGTGGGAGTACAAGTGAAACTCCTAGAAAATGACAAAAAGAACCTAAAGAAAGAAACCTGTATAAGCATGACATCTGAACATCTGTAGAAAACCGTGAAAAAGGTATGGTACTACAAAATACTAAATGATTTTTTCTAAGACTAGAAAGGTTGAAAACTCAAGAAGATGATGAGAGAGAGAGAGAGATTAGCCAATCAGGCTAATGATGTCAAGGTCTCTTAAGTCCGATAGCTGAGAGCAAGGGGGGCGAATCATGCACTAGCTCACAGTCAAAGTCCTTTGGAACCATCAAGTGGTCTGAATGTATGATCTGGGGCAGCATGTACAAGTGAGGGATACTCCTAGCATCAAGGTCGAAAGAAGGAAACTTCAAACTGGGATTTAGTCAAATCGACAAGAGGCACTCAGCTCTAGATCCATCTAGATCTGATTTCAAATGCTCTGAGAACATATGGGCTGATGTATGGTTAGGCACCTCCCATGCGGTCTCAATAATATCAATTGTTCTCCCATAAGAAGAAAGTGAGGAGAAACTCAAGGTCTCACCATTTAGTGGTCAACTAACCTCTATAACTCTTCATATTCATCAAGGCATGCCATGCAAAAGCTAAGGCCTATGGCTAAAGATCCCCCTGATAAAAAGGGATAAGAATATATGGTCCTATTAGAAAAGATAGTAGAGAGGGATTCCCCTTAATCCATATAGAAGAAATGGTAGTGTCCTCTGATCTCATAGTATGAGGGACACCTGAAAATGGGGTGAATCTTCATCTCCTGCCCCTTAAGGTGGCACACTTGGTCAATCCTATCAAATCATGGTATATGCTAATCTAGAATAAACAATAGCCGACCAAGGGTTGTCCCAAAGGGATCCTAAATGAGTGCATCAAATGCCTCTGCTCCCATTTTGGTGCTCTCGTTTGTACCGACATCAGTGTACCTACCACATTCCCATTGACCTACTTTTATGGCCATTCGTTGGACATTAATATATTGATCTTATCTTATCATTTCTGCATATATGGGGAGCAAAAGATAATTGCATTCCACAAATTAACTATACACAATCCTATCTACATAGTAGGATAAAATAATTTGTAGGAGAAAAATACTTGCGATGACCATTAGAAACATGGAGACTCCCATCAAAGAGAAATTATCCCAACTAGAAAAAACCACCAGCAGAATTTCAAGTTGGACAATAAAAAAAATGGAGGGATGTGACTAAATATGTGTAGAGATGAAGAAAAGACGAGAAAATATTATACCCAAAATAATCAATTAAAAGAGGGCAATGTAAGTCTGGGAAATAACTAAGCAAAAGAGGGCATTTGAAAGGCTAGAATTCTATTGTGAAGGGCATGACAATTTCCCTAGAGGCATTCCTTATTTTCTATAATTTGTTTTTTATATATGGATAACTCATAAAAGTCAACCAACGTAAGGCAAAAAAAAGATTAGTGTTTAGAAATGAAAATAATAAAAAGAGAAATGTCTAAAAATGGAAATTCTAAGAAGAGAATTCTTTGAAAAATGAAATTATATGTTTAATTACATGTATTAGACTTTATAAACTTTGTTAAAAAAATCGCATTCAAATATTTTGATAATGTTATATAACTTCATAAATAATTAAACCTATAAGGAAACAACATGTTCACCCCAATGAACCAAAGTAAAAAGAGGTATATCATTATTTGGTTTCCTATTATATAATTCTCTAGGAAAGGAGGTGCTCAACTATTGGAAATTACCTTGAAGACGCAAAATCATCGCTAATGTTTCATCATTTGAAGATGCCAAAGCATTTCTCTTCCTCTATCTTACTCTACTATTGTTCTATCGCCTGATGTTGGCCCCGAAGGACCTCTCTCAAGGAATTCATCTCTTTCTCGATGTATGTATCCCCCTCTATGGGAATAAAGGCTTCTCTCTATTCAAAATCACCTTGAAGTGAAACATCGTCGCCATTGATATGTATGTACAACCATCACTGTGCTATTACGATTACATTTCTTGAGTGAATTCCTACAACCAGAGCTCATTGGCTCTCCTTCGTAAAAAATATAAGTATACAAAACCCTAATTCTGCAAATTATCACATAAAAATAAAGAATGGCACTACAAATATCTTGGCTCCTTCAATTTTCCTACCTTTGCATGGACAGACTGTGTTGTCTAGCTAATATTAACATAAAAATGCTTCGGAAAGTTGTTCCCTGTCTAATTTATACTTTTTTTCTACAATTGTTTTTTTATTCAAATGCATAACACCTACTGAACATCAATTTTGACAAAATAAAATCCAATTTTCCCTCTTTTCACAAGTTCTAACTCATCAATCCCATGTTTTAAATCAATTTTGACAAAAAAGAAGTCTCAAATTGAACAAAATTACTCTCAGGTTTCAATTCAAACAAAGGCATCCAAAATCTTCACACACTCTGCATTGTTCTTTAAAATAAGAAGCTAAAAGTAAACTAAATTTTCCCATTTCACCACCCAACTTCTGCTTACAAAGTATGGAATTTAGGAAGCCAAATGACATCATACCTCCTTTTCCTTCACATAGCCAACAGTTTAAAACATCATACATGGTATGTTATAGGGTCTGAGATTAATCGAACTTACCATCCTAATCTATGACCATATTGAATGGTCTCGCAACCCTGCAAGAAATACAAGGATTGGTACTTAGAAAGAATCTCTCGTCTCTGCAAGCTACGGTTAATGTCGCTCCACTCAGCTCCCCCATGTATCTCTCTCCATATGGCCTCGAACTCATGCCAAAGCCTATATATCATGGAAGGTGTTAAAACCTCAAGGAACTCACCAAGATGGAGATGGCAGCGAAGACTAAGCACAGACTCCATGGACATTGACTTCCCTTTACCATTGTTGTTACAAGAGGTTTGAAGACGAAACATTTTTTAGGGTAGAGAATAAATCAATGATACACTATTTCAATTCTCTCTCAAGGGTTTGAAGAAATTAGCATACCTAAGCCTTTAATTTACCAAAAATATTGGCCTTCTAAATTGTTTGGAACCGCCCATGTCAAAACTTAGAGGAGTATCAATGAATTTCAACTTGATTTCCTCCAAGGCAATATACAAGATCTGCTTCAGCAATGACTATCATAAAGTAATGACCCACTTCTTGGTGGCCATACAACATAATCTGATCATAATGTATTCATATTTTAAAATATCGTAGTGAGGAAACCCACCTATTGGTGTTCTATCATTTTCAGTCCTATCAAATTCAACCATTGCACTGTGATATTATTGATCTTTCTTGCCACTCTTATAGACCTTCTTAATCATATCAATATGATGATTCTACCCATTCTGACCAGCCTTGGAAATAGTAAAGGAAACCCCAGCTGGATGTCAAGCACCAATACAAGCAATCTTTCGCAAACCCCTATGCGTTTTACAAGGTATTCTTGTAACACCCCACCTGGTTATAGCACCTTCATACCCTTTTCCCTTATTTACACCAATAACATCAATAATTTCATCTTTTTGGAAAAGAGCATCAATCAGAACCTGTTTTTCAAAGAATTTATATCCAAAATCTACCTTCTAGAGAATTGTTCCCATGTTTACTTGGATTTCCATTAGGTGAGCCTTTTTATGCTTAAATCCTTTCATATTCTTAATCTGGGTGTGTGCTAGAACCCTAATGACGGTAGCATACTTCTTCATTTTCTCAAGCTCGCCCTAGATTTCCTTCTTACACTCCTCAGAGTCGTAATTTTTGGCGTATTTAGTGAAAGCCTTTTTCTTGGCCCTGTACCAGTTCTTGTAAAACCACCTTCGCACCCCCTTGCTGAGGTGTTGATCACAAATTGTGTTAAGGGTTCGAAGCCCTATGGGAGTCATTATATAACCCACCATGCCCACGTTAAACATTAGCAACGTATCGATTATTGTTACGGTTTTAGTGGTCTGAGCCCAAACTTTGTTAAGGGTTCGAAGCCCTCTAGGAGTTTTTATAATATTGACCACGCCCATGATCACCAATAGCGGGGTCTCAATTATTTTTAAGGCTTCATATTTATACTTCTCGTAAAGCTTGGATCTGGGCTTCTCGGCCTCTCTCACAATGTGGGTCATTCTAGCCTTCCAACCAAAGAAGGTTGTCAGCTTGCAAGACTTCGTTGGGTTATATCGAGGGAATGACTTTCACTTTTCCTCTTATGAGGGGGAAATCCCAAAGAGCCATTTCTGGGATGCTCGAAATTCTTGTGACTAATATGAGACCCATGAGTTTGTGCCTTTTGGGGGAAGTTTTAAGATGAAATTTTATTTTGTATTAAAAGATGTCTTAAAATTAAATGGAATATAATTTAATATTAAATAATATAAGGGTGTGTTTTTTGCAGAAAGGTTTAAGACAAAAAATATGTTTTGTCTTAAAAAAAATGTTTTAAATGACCCTCATGTGTATTAGTTACTTATAGCACCAATTCTAGAATTTTGCATAGAATCAATTTACCATAAACATGTTTGGCCATATCATATTTGGAAACTACCAAACCTACCTATTATAAAGAAATGTTTTGCTACTGTTTTCAAGGCTTGTTTTTCATACTATGGAAATCCAAGATCAATGCTAACCACCAACGCAAACACACTCTAATTCCATATGATGATTGCATGAGAAATATATTAGAAAAATTGTATATTACAGAGCAATGCAACATGTAAAATATGCGGAAAACACAAGCACACAAAACACATAAAACTAGAGAGACACAGATATACGTGGTTCACCCAGTTTGGGCTACATCCACCTCGAACATCTAGTCCTTCCTTTCTATTATCCAGCAAAAGGAAGAGACACAACCTACAGCAAATCGATTGTAATATCATATGTTCTCTCTCACAATCTCCCTATCTGTTTCTCACTCTAAGAATACTCATACAATACACAACCACAATATGATACCCTCATACAAAGTGAGGGGTTGCCTTCTAGGGAAAAAAACCCTAAACTAAACATAACTTCTACCGTCAGATCATCCGCCTAATGAACGGCCCAGATTGACTAGAAATTACTATACTTTTACAAGGCAATTTTACATTTGTTTTTAGCTTCGGGGGCACTGCCTCAAAATCCCCACTGGCGGGCAGCTGGCCCCCGGACCCCCCAGCTCGGGGATCAGCCCCCCTAGACCCCGCGAGGGGGGGGGGAAGTCCCCCCCGCTGCAGGGCTGTACAATTTTCCTGGGGTATACATCCAGCTAAAACAAGGATCTCTGAATCACGATGAAAATCAGGCTCCACACCCAACAATCTCCCACTTGGAGATTGATTGTAGCAACTCCATCATCGCTTCATTTGCTAGACAATGACTCCTCTTTGGACCTGGTTGTTTCTCATCTTTATCGTCATCCTTGAAGACCAATTTTAACTGAGCATATTCTCAGTTTCTCCCTGGTTACAACTTTTGTTAACATATCTGCAGGATTCTGGCTAGTGTGTACATTTTCCAGCTTCAACTGTCCATCTTCCAATACTGATCGTATGAAATGGTACTTGAGCTGTATGTGTTTAGTCCTGTAATGAAATGTTGAGTTCTTTTCAAGATGAATGGCACTTTGGCTATCACTGACTAACATGCCCATATCATGATTCTTACCCCAATCATCCATAAACATTTGTAACCAAATCATTTCTTTACTAGCCTCTGTAGCAACAACATACTCTGCTTCTATTGTTGAAAGTGCAACAACACTTTGGATTTTTGAAACCCAACTAACATTTGTTCCACCTACAGTAAATATATATCCTATATTGCTCCTCATGTTATCTCTGTCACCTACCATATCTGCATCAACATATCCTTGTAGAGCAATGTTTGAACCACCAAAGCATAATGCTTGATTTGTGGCACCTCTCAAATATCTGAAAATCCATTTCACTGCCATCCAATGTTCTTTTCCTGGATTGTTCATGTACTTGCTTACAACTCCCACTGCATGTGCAATATCAGGCCTTGTGCAGACCATTGCATACATTAAGCTTCCAACTGCTAATACATATGGAAATTTAGACATATAGTCCATTTCCTCTTGGGTCTTGGGGCACATCTCCTTACTAAGTTATAAATGGCTAGCAAAAGGTGTACTAACTAGTTTTGCATTCTGCATATTAAATCTTTTCAATACCTTTTGTATGTACTCATTCTGAGACAGTCTTAATTTGTGATTTTTCCTGTCTCTACTTATTCTCATACCAGGGATTTGTTTTGCAGCTCCCAAATCCTTCATTGCAAATGAATTTTCCAATTTTCTTTTGAGCACATTTATTTCCTGCATGTTAGACCCTGCAACAAGCATGTCATCTACATACAATAACAATATAATATAGTTGCCATCATTTTGCTTTTTCAGATAAACACAATGATCAAAGTGACATCTAGTATAACCTTGTTCAGACATAAACCTATCAAATTTTAGATACCACTGCCTTGGAGCCTTTTTTAAGCCATACAAGCTCTTCTTTAACCTGCACACTAAATTTTCTTTCCCTTTGACCTCATATCCTTCTGGTTGTTCCATAAGTTCTCTTCCTCGAAATCTCCATGGAGAAATGATGTTTTTACATCTAACTGTTCAAGATGTAAATCTTCCGCTGCTACAAGACTTAAAATAGTTCTAATTGAAGTCATCTTAAAAATAGGAGAAAATATTTCATCAAAATCAATACCTTTCTTTTGTGCAAACCCTTTCACCACAAGTCTAGCTTTGTACCTTTGTTTTCGTCCATCTTCTTTCTTCAGCCTATAAACCCATTTATTCTACAATGTAGTTTTACCTGTAGGCAACCTGACTAAGTCCCAAGTCTAGTTATGCATTAAGGATTCCATCTCTTCTTCCATGGCTAGCTCCCACTTCTTCCTGCTTTCAACATGCATTGTTTCTTCATAACATTCAGGTTCACCAGAATCAGTCAACAATAAATAATATAATGAAGGAGAGTATCGTTGAGGGGGTCTACTTATCTTGTTAGATCTTCTAACACCACTTTCAGGTGTTTTAGGTGCATGTTGCTATTGTGGTGGTTGTTGTTGCTGTGGTTGTTGATTATTATTATTTTCAGGCACCTTTACTTTTTTTGTGATCTCATCAAGAACTATGTATTCTTTATTTTCCTTTTCTTGTTTCTTTTCCTGCAACTGATTCTTATACAATACCTTTTCATTGAATATTACATCTCTTCTCCTAATGATTTTGTGATTTTCATAATCATATAAGCAATAATCAAAATCATTAACACCATATCAAATAAAGGTACATTTCTTTGATTTGACCTCAAGCTTTGTTCTGTTTTCTATATTAATATGGACAAAGGCCTCACAGCCAAAAGGCTTTAAAAAAGAGTAGTTTACCTTTTTACCTGTCCATGCTTCCTCTGGAATACCACCATCCAAGGAACTTGAAGGCGCTCTATTTATTAGATAAACAGCAGTATCTACAACATCTACCCAAAATTGTAAAGGCAATCCTGCATGCAATCTCATGCACCTTGCACACTCCATGACTGTTTTGTTCATTCTTTCTGACACACCATTTTCTTGTGGTGTTCTTGGAACTATCTTCTCTCTGCGAATTCCATGCTATGAACAGTACCTATCAAACTCTTTGCTACAATATTCACCTCCATTGTCTGATCTGAGACACTTCAACTTCTTTCTTGTCTTAATCTCAACCAAAGCTTTCCATTTCTTGAAAATTTCAAATACATCAGATTTATTCCGAATACAATAAATCCAAGTTTTTCTAGTTGCATCATCAATAAAAGTAACATAATAACGAGAGCCACCGAGAGATGATACCTGAGCAGGTCCCCATACATTTTTATGCACAAGCTCTAATTTTTCGCTCTTTTTTTCTTTCCTAACTCTGAGAAATACGACTCTCTTATGTTTTCCATAAAGGCAATTCTCACAGAAATCCAAATCAACATTCTTCAAACCCGGCAACAAATTCCTTGAGTGAAGAATATTCATCCCCTTCTCACTCATGTGTCCAAGCCTATGATGCCATAATGCTGCATCTGCTCCTTTGGAAGTTAAAGCATTAACAGAGTTAAAAATATCATTGCATAAATACAAGGTACCAACCTTTTCGCCTTTTTCTATTACTAGGGCTCCTTTGTTGAGCTTCCAAGTTTTATCTGTGAAAGTTGTCACACAACCTTCACTGCCTAACTACCCTATTGAAATTAGATTTTTCTTCATATCTAGAACATGCCTTACCTCCTTTAAATGCCATTGGTTCCCATTCTGCTATTTTACAAGAACTTTACCCATTCCAACAATTTTACAGGGTTTATCATCACCCAAACGAACTTGTCCAAAATATCCTTGAACATAGTCATGAAAGTATTTCTTATCAGGTGTGGCATGGAATGAGGCCCCTGAATCTACCATCTAGGAATCAGTAACATTTTCGAAAGAAAGAATCAAAGCATCTTGTTACACATCACCCATCACATTTGCTTCATGATTTTTTTCTTGCTGTGCGTCTCCTTCTTTTCCCTTCTGATATCTACCGTATTTCTTTAGGTGTCCTTTCTTTCCGCATTTCCAGCACACTATTATCGATATAGACTTGGATCTACCTTTCCTTGATTTACTGCGATATCCTGAGCTCTTTCCTCTTTCCATTTTTCTTCTCTGGGACTCTGCACTCAAATCATTACCCGATGTCTCACCGGAGCTTTTCTGTCGCATTTCCTCACTAAGGATAGCACCGAAAACATCATCAAACCTTAAAGTACTAGATCTGGAGACAGAGTTACTAATGGCCATAACTAAACCATTCCAGCTTTCTGGCAATGAGCACAGAAATAAAAGAGCCCTAACTTCATCATCAAAGTTTACCGCTACAGAACTTAACTGACTGGTAACTATATTAAAATCATTTAAATGGTCTGCAACAGATCCACCTTCTGACATCTTCATATTAAATAAGCGTTTCATAAGAAATACCTTGTTTGAGTCCGAGGGGTTTTCATATAGTTTTGCCAACGCCCTAATCAAACCCTCTATTGTTGTTTCCTTCGAAATATTGAAGGCTACCAATGCCGCGAGGCACAACCGTACTGTTCAGAGTGCCTTTCTATCGAGAATCTCCCATTCTGCATCTTTCATAGCCATCAGCATCTTTGTTTTTCCGCTCAATGGTAGATACAGATCTTTCTGATACAGTTAATCTTCCATCTCCATCTTCCACAACGGGAAGTTTTGGTCGTTAAATTTCTCGACCCTAAACTTACCATCTTCCACCATTGCTCCCACTCGAACTAGGAACCCTTCTTTCCTGTGAGTTTATCAGCCAAAATAGACCTTCAGCTCTGATACTAGTTGTTATAAAAATTATATATTACAGAGCAATGCAACACGTAAAATATGTGGAAAACATAAGCACACAAAACACATAAAACCAGAGAGACATAGATATACGTGGTTCACCCAGTTTGGGCTACGTCCACGTCGAACAACCAGTCCTTACTTTCTATTATCCAGCAAAATGAAGAGACACAACCTACAGCAAATCCACTGTAATATCCATTTTTCTCTCTCACAGTCTCCCTATATATTTCTCCCTCTGAGAATACTCATACAATACACAGACGCAATATGATACCCTCATACAAAGCGAGGGGTTGCCTTCTAGGCAAAAAACCCTAAACTAAACATAACTTCTATCGTCAGATCATCTCCCTAATGAATGACTCAGATTGACTAGAAATTACTATACTTTTACAAGGCAATTTTACATATGTTTTTAGCTTCGGGGGCGCTGCCCCCGAAACCCCCGTCAGGGGACCGCTGGCCCCCGAACCCCCCCCCCCCCCTCCCTCGCTGAAAGGGTGTATAGTTTTCCTGGGGTATACATCTGGCTCAAACAAGGATCTCTGAATCAGGATGAAAATCAGGCTCCACACCCAACAAAATCTCCCTTCCAAGTTGGATTCAATATTTGAGTGCTTACAATTCCAACTAGATAAATAGGAATTTTTTTACATCGTATGAATTTGCATGTTATGAAACCAGCTCCAAAAATAAAATAAAAGAGAGATCAACGCCTTAGAAATTAGCCACTTCGAGGGGGCAACCTCCAATACATTACATAAATCAAAAATTCTTGGATGATACAAATGACAAAACCTCTATATATAGGGGTCCAGGTGGTCACAATATAATCCTAGCCGACCTAACAATAATAATGTAAGTAAACAATAACAACAATATGGGGGTTACATGGGTACAACAATAACAATAAGGGGGTTACACTAATAATAATAAGGGACAAAACTAGTAATATGGGGACCTAACATGCCCCTCTCCTTTGAAAAAGTGTTGTCCTCAATGCTTGAGTAGCTCTGGATAATTCTGTATAAAATTATTATCCTCCCATGTAGAAACTTCAGTGGGTAAGTTCTTCCACTTGATGAGATACTCTAAAATTGATCGATTTCATAGTTGTCGAGTTCTTGTTTCTGTGACTATTTCAGGTTCCAATATGATTTTCATTCCTCATCAAAATCTGGAAATATTGTTTGAATTGGAAGTTTGTCACCTATAACCTTCTTTAAGCATGAAACATGGAAAACTGGATGCATTCGCAAAGAAGCAAGAAGCTCCAATTTGTATGCCATAGTACCAATATTTTGCAACACCTTGTAAGGACCATAGTATTTTGGCGATAATTTATTATCCTTCTTAGTTTTCTTGAGGGACATTTGTTTGTATGGTTGTAGCCGTAAAAATACCCAGTCTCCTATATCAAAACTTCTCTTGATGCGATGTTGATCTTCCTATTGTTTCATTTTATTTTGTTCCAAATTTAGGTTATCCTTTAAAAGTTGGAGAACTTGCTTTTGATGCTCGATTTGATCTTCCACTACTTGCACCTTAGAATTTTCTCTTAAAGATGATGTGATGGACGGTGGATGATATCCATAAAGTGCCATAAATGGGGTCATTTTTGCTACAGTATGGAAGGAAGTGTTATACCACCATTCAGTCAGAGGTAACCACTTGACCCATTATGTTTGTTTATCATATAAAAAACAACGAAGATATCCTTCCAAAAATTTGTTCACTATCTCAGTTTGACCATCAAATTGAGGATGATAAGATGAGCTATGAGCTAGTTGAGTACCCAAATAAGAATATAATTCCGTCCAAAAATTTCCAGTAAAAATGGGATCTCTGTCACTTACCATAATCTTTGGGTTACCATGTAGCTTTTGAATTATTTCCATAAATGTATTAGCAAATGTACTTGCTTTAAATGGATGAGATAGTGCACAAAAGTGTGCATACTTGGTAAGTCTATCAACTACCACCATGATGACACTCTTTCCTTCGGACTTAGGTAAACCTGCGATAAAATCCATTTAAATCTCCTCTCAACGTTGACTTGGAATGGATAAAGGTTGTAGAAGACCCGTGGTCCTAATTGTCTCAACTTTATTTTGCTGGAAAACCAAACATTCTGCCACAAACTTTTGAATATCAGATTTAAGGCCATCCCAAAAAAAATATTTCTTCACACTGTGGTAAGTTTTTAAAAATCCTAAGGGTCCTCCTAAAGGAGAAGTGTGCAATTCCAAAAGAATATTTTGTTTTAGTTGGGAACTCTTACAAATATATAAGTGATATTTGTACCATAAGGAATCATTTTTCCAATTAAATGTATCAGATGTAATAAGATCTTGCTTCAAATTTTCAATGTGTCCACACTTCTTCGTCCTTCTTCCATTCATCCCTTTCTTCGGTTATCCAATCTAGTTGGATAATAGATATTGCACAAAGTAATGCTTCCACCTCTTCATCCTTTCTTGAGAGTGCACCTGCAACAACATTTATCTTCCCTTTTTGTAGATGATTTCAAAGTCATAACCCAACATCTTTGTGACCCATTTTTTCTGCTCTTCTGAAGATAGTCTTTGTTCCAAAAAGTGTTTAAGGCTGTCATGATCAGTTTTTACCTTGAAGTGCCTTCCCATTAGGTAAGGTCACCATTTCTTCAGTGCATGTAGTATTTCCGACATTTCCTTCTCATAAATAGATTTCTATAAATACTTTCCTTTGATTGGACGAATTTCAAAAGCAATGGATCTTCCTTCTTGCATTAAAATGGCACCAATTCCATTTCTTGAGGCATCACATTCCACAATAAAGGTTTTTGAATTCTGTCATAGCTAAGACCGGTGCTAGGCACATTGCCTCTTTAAGATGTTCAAAGGCCTTAGTTGCTTCAAGAGTCCATGAAAATGCATCATTCTTTAATAATGTTGTTAGAGGTGCTGCTATTCTCCCATAATTCTTTAAAAAATTTCGATAATACCCTATTAACCCAAGAAATCCTCGCAACTGCTTTATGGTTGTGGGGAGTTTCCATTCCTTAATGGCTTTAATTTTGTTAGGGTCTACCTTAACACCCTTGTGAGATACAATATGACCCATATATTCCACCTCTTGTACTCCAAAGAAATATTTGGATGTTTTTGCATATAATTCTTTCTCCTCCAATAGTTTGAGCACCCTGTCAACATGTTGAACATGATCCTTCCAAGAATTTTTGTAGATTAGTATATCATCAAAAAATACTAGCACAAATTTTCAAAGGGTTTGAAAATGGAATTCATCAACCATTGAAATGTAGAAGGTGCATTGGTAAGGCCAAAAGGCATGACCAAAAATTCATAATGGCCCTCATGAGTTCGAAATGTTGTTTTTGAAATATCTTTAGCCTTCATTCTAATTTGATGATATCCTGAACGAAGATCCAACTTGGTAAAATAAAGTGTGCCATGTAATTCATCCAATAACTCATCAATCACAGGAATGGGAAATTTATCTTTAATAGTGAGCTTATTGAGCTCCCTATAATCTGGACACATGCACCATGATCCATCCTTCTTGTACACCAATACTATTGGAGCAGAGAAAGACCTTTGACTAGGTTGAATCATACCATCCTCTAACATGTCTACAATCATACATTAAATTTCACTCTTTTGGACATAAGGATATTTCTAAGGCCTAATATTTGGAGGAACACTTCCTGGAATCAAATGAATAGCATGATCAAGATCACGAATAGGTGGGAGTCCTTTAAGAGTTTCAAGCACCTTGGAATGATTGTCCAAGACTTTTTGGAGATATGGAGAAATAGATGATTTTGATTTTGGAACTTCTACTGAGCATAATTGTGCAATTACGCCTCATTTCTCTTTCTTCAGAAGCTTTTTCATGACATTAGAGCTTATTATCTTTCCCAGCTTCCCTCCGATACCTCATAATTCATTTTCCTTTCCTTCTAAAAAAAAAAAATCAAGAAAAGTTCTTGAAAATTAAAAGCTACCATCCCCAAAGATTGTAACTAGTGTAATCCTAGTACAACATCAACACCTCCCATTGGAATCGAAATCATTGGACTATTTGATACATATTCCCCCATGGTTAGCTTGATATTATGGCATTTTCCAGAGAAATTTATATTTCCTCCATTTGCAACCATCACTTGACATTCTGGTGTTGGGTATAGGAAACAATTCAATTCCTTGGCTACCTTACAATGAATAGAATTATGGGTACTACCTGAATCAATCAACACTATTACCTTTTTCTTCTTGATATGTCCTTCTATTTTGAGAGTTTGAGGAGTGGTAATTCCTGCCATTGCATTACATGTTGGCAATATGATGCAGAGTGTTGTCCTTGATGGCAACCCACTTAATAAAGATGATGGCAACCTACTTGATGAAAGTTGTACTTAATGGAAACTGACTTGATATACTATTTGATGATGTAAATTTGATGTGTCTACAGAGCAGCTCAGATGTAATGATGAAAGGAATTCCAGTATGTGCTAGACCAATGATGAAAAGTGTGTGTCTCAAGGCATACACGGGTTTGTCTAGGAGAAGTAGAGTATGCACGCGGGAAAGTACATGCCAAGTCGCGTATGCTCAATTGCGCTCTAAAAGTGTAAAACCAGGGGTTACTACCATGGTATTGACCCATTGTATTGAGCGTTGGGTTGTCTATTTGACCCCGTCCAGGAATACCCTCGGAAGATGTGTGGTTTTGGCTCATGGTATTGAAAAAGGGTAAACCTATATAAGGAGAAGAAAATCATTGTGTAAAGCGTGTGCAGGTGTCTTGGCTTTAAATGAATACTTCACTTTGAAGTTTATTTGTATGGTTGAACTCTGTTCTTAATCGATAGATCTGAATCTATGATGCACCCATGAATATGATAAAGGTTCAAAATCTCTAGATCCGGAAATGATGAATCTCTAGGATGATCTGAAAAGAATTATTGAAGACTTGGCGCAAATCTATTAAAGAAATTTGGGTAAGTCCATAGATCTGATCTGTTCTGAAAATTTTATCTTTTATAGATCTATACGCATGTTCATTTCATGAAAAGCGCGTATATAAGCGGATCTGTTTAAACAAAGGAGCGTATGGACTGTTAGGGTTTTTCTCAAAAGTGCACAGATGTATACACGGGTTGCCTTTATTAAAAGCGCGTATATACGCGAGTCTGTTTGAAGAAAAGCGCGTATGCAATTTGAACTGATGGTTGCTCAAAGATGATTGAGATTCTGCATATCTATTCTGAAGTCTGGGTTATCACTGATATTCTGGTTACAGTGGTTTCACTGTTCTGTTTGATGCTCTGGGAAAAGGACGTTTTGCTGATAAAGTGAAGGATTGTGTTGAAGTTGTTTGATCCAGTCTGAAAATTGATGAAACGTGGTCTACAGTGGATCTGAGGGTTGAAGCCTTCAGTCTGAAAGTAGAAGCTTTCTACCAGGAGAGGCTGGTGTTAATATCAGGGGGTAGTAGCTCCCTTCCAGGAGAGGCTGGTAAATGAGAGTAGGGGGTTGCTGCTCCCTTCCAGGAAAGGCTGGTAAACGAGAGAAGGTTGTAGCCTTCTGCAGGTGGGTGCCTGCGTGCTGGTATGAGTCTGCACCAGTACATGTTGTAAGAATTTTTCTTAATAATAAAGATTGAAGACTGAGACGACGGCAACGGTGGTTTTCTCCCAAATTGGGTTTCCACCTAAAATCCTGGTGTTCATGTGTGATTGCTTGTGTGTGATGATTATTCTATTCTTTCTGCACCTGTTTACTGTTCTCTGAACATCTGATAAATGAGTAATGCAATGATCTAAGTCATGAATTAAATGCATAATTAATTCACTGGATATACACGAGTTCTGTAAAGGATATCCGCGTATATACGTGAGTTGAATTCAGGAAAGTAGCGTATGGGTTTTTAAGGAAATATCAAAGTTTTATTGTCTGGAATAAATACTGATTCACCCCCCCTCTCAGTATTTTTCCCAAAAATTGGTATCAGAGCAGGTCCTTCTAAAAAAGATTAGCCGCTAGAAGGAAGATCAAGCAAGATGAGCAATCAAGATGGAACAACATCTATCAAGCCTCCACTCTTTAATGGAAGCAATTTAATCTTCTGGAAAATAAGGATGAGATCCTATCTTCAGTCTATGGGAGCAGATGTATGGGCCATTTTTGAACAAGGATATCAATATCCAGCCGCAGTACCAACGGATCCGATGGAAAAGAATAATTATGAAACAAATGCAAAGGTGGTCAATGCACTATTGGGAAGTCTAACTGAATCAGAATTTGTCAAGGTTATGCAGCTGAATACAACAAAGGCAATATGGGACAAAATCATCCTAAGTTATGAAGGAGATGCAAAGGTAAAAATTGCAAAACTCCAAACTCTCAGAATTGAATATGAAAATTTGAAGATGCATAATGATGAGAGTGTTGCTAGTTTCTTCTTATGTCTTGATGATATTGTAAATCGTATGAGAAACATAGGAGAAACAATAGCAGATTCTACTTTGGTTGAGAAAATCTTAAGATCACGAACGGAAAAATTTGAGTCAAAAGTTTCTGCTCTTGAAGAAAAACAGGACCTTCAAAATCTTACTGTCGTACAACTCCATGGCATACTAACTGCTTATGAAATGAGAAGAGGAGGACCATCTAAAGTCAAAGAAGCCGTCTTTAGAGCTTCTACAAAAGGGAAGGAAGTACGAGAAGCAGAAGGATCATGATATATCTCAGAAGAAGATGAGGTAAATTTTGTAAAGAAACTTCAACTTGGCACAGGACGGTTCAGAGGTAAGCTTCCTTTCAAATGTTTTGATTGTGGAAGAGTTGGTCATTATGCTGCTAAGTGTCCTTATAAAGAAACATCTGCAAAAGGGAAGGAAGTAGCAAGAAGGAATAAGCACCGGTCTAGCACTAGGAAAAGTTACTACACTCATGAAGACAGTGATGGGTTCTCTGATAGTGAGGAAGAATGTGAACAAGATCCTAGACTTCTCATGGCATTTGAATCTAAAGATGAAAAGGATAGTTTTGTGGATGCTCTAGAGGACAATGATTTTCTTGAAGAAAACCATCAACTCAAAATTCTCTTAGAAGAATGTAAAATTCTCTTAGAAGAAAGGAAAATTACCATAGAGACTCTGAAAAAACAAAATGAAGAAGCGAAGAACCACAATGAGAATTTAGAATGTGAAGTAGTAAGTCTAAGAAAAGAACTTGAGAAAGAAAAGACTCTGAATCTTAGATTTGCTAAAGGATCTGAAACCTTAGATGAGATTATCAAGGTACAACGTTCTCCCCTTATAAAGACAGGTCTTGGATATACCGGAGAATCCTCTCAGGCTTCAGCACCAAATTATCTAAAAGCAGCTATAGCTGGTTTACTACATTCAGCCACTCAGCAAGGGAATAAATATTCTTTACAGGTAAAGCATGATCATCACAATTCAAGGAACACTAACAGGAATTTCTTTCAAAGAAGCTACAACCAACAGGTAAATTCAAATAGAATATTTCATGATTGCAAAAATTTCTACTTCAATGGACAATGTTTCTCATGTCACAATTTTGGTCATAAAGTTGTTCAATGTGTTGCCTATAAAACCATCATGACAAGAGAAGCAAGAAAGAAAAGGATGGATATTGAACCAAAGAAGAACACCTATAACAACTTTTCTCCTCTTCAAAATAAAGTTGAATGTGCTTATTGCAATAACTTTGGCCATGAAGAATCTGAATGCAGGAGCAAAGTCCAGCCAAAACAACATTCTCCTTCAAGTTCCAAAGTATGGAAAAAGAAGGAATTACAGGTTGAAAATTGTGGGATAGCGTTATTTGCAGAAGGTGAAGAAAATCAATGGTACATTGATAGTGGATGCTCAAGACACATGATAGGTGACAAAAGAAAAATTCTTGCATATAATGCTCTAGAAAAAGAAAAGAAAGTTACATTTGGAAATGATACCCCTGCTGTAATTAAAGGAAAAGGGTCCGTGTTTTTAAAAGAAAAGGTGAAGGCTAATGATGTCATGTATGTGGATGGATTAAGTCATAACCTGTTAAGTGTAAGTCAAATGTGTGATCAAGGAACTGAAGTTGTCTTTAGTTCAAAAGAATGTGTGGTTCGTGATCTTGATACAGGTAAAACTATTATAAAAGGAAAAAGAACTCCAAGCAACCTGTATGTATTGAAGAACTGCAAAGATCAATGTTACTTGAGAAAATCTTCAGAAAATTGGCTATGGCATAGAAGGCTAGGGCATCTGAGCTTCTCTCAAATCAAAAAATCAAGCAGACTTAAAGTTGTTCGTGGTCTTCCCAATATTACTCTACCAGAGAGTATCATATGTAAATCTTGCCAATTCGGTAAACAGACTAGAGTAAAATTTAATGCCAAGGAAGGTTCATCAAGTAGGCCTCTTGAACTTGTTCATACTGACATATGTGGACCTATGAGGAAAAATTCACCACGTGGTGAAGAATACTATATCTTATTTATTGATGATTTTTCTAGAATGTATTGGATTGGGTTGATTAAAAACAAAGATGAAGCATTTGAAAAATTTTAGATCTTCAAAGCACTGGTGGAAAATGAATTAGATCTAAAAATCAAGTGTCTTAGATCTGATCGAGGAGGAGAATATACATCAAATGAATTCCTTGAATTTTGTGAACAACATGGCATAAAAAGACAGTTCTCTGTAGCAGGCACCCCACAACAAAATGGCGTAGTAGAAAGAATGAATAGAACAATTCAACAAATGGCTAGAGCTATGCTTGATGATTCTGGAACACCTGACATTTTCTGGGGAGAAGCAGCACATACAGCAGCAAACATTCTCAACAAGGCACATGTTCGGGTAAATAGTGACAAAACTCCATATGAACTTTGGTATGGTAATTCTCCTTCTGTGAAGCATTTTAGAGTTTTTGGAAGTAAATGCTTTATCAAAAATAATGATGAAAATATTGGCAAGTTTGAACCTAGATCAGATGAAGGGATACTTCTTGGTTACTCACCTACAAGCAGAGCATACAAATGTTACAAGAAAAGGCTTCGAAAGATTGTTGAATGTATTGACGTTGTCAGTGATGAGTCTCCTGCGGCCCCTAAAGAAGAAAAACAAACAACAGAAGAAGATGATGGTGACTATTGTCCTTCTACATCAAATAGGAATGATATAGACAGTGGATCCAATGAAGAACCTGAAGATGATTTATCTGAAAAGGCTCCTTCCAAATATGTTCAAAAGAATCATCCAGAATCTCAAATTTTGGGAGATAAGGCATCAGGTGTACAAACAAGAAGGACTTTTGTAGGATCCTTTAGCTATCTGGCATTTCTATCCACTATTGAACCACACAATGTCAATCAAGCTAGCAAAGATGAATGTTGGGTTCAAGCCATGAATGAAGAGCTTGATCAAATTGAAAAAAATGACACTTGGGAATTAGTTCCAAGACCTCATAACAAAAATGTCATTGGAACTAAATGGATATTCAAAAACAAGTTAAATGAAAGTGGGTATGTCGTAAGAAATAAATCTAGACTTGTTTGCAAGGGGTATACTCAACAAGAAGGTATAGACTTTGAAGAAACTTTTGCTCCTGTAGCTAGACTTGAAGCCATAAGAATGTTTCTTGCTTTTTCAAGTTTTCAACAAATCAAAGTTTATCAAATGGATGTTAAATTTGCATTTCTCAATGGTGATCTAGAAGAAGAAGTTTATATAGAACAACCAGAAGGATTCATTTTGGGAAATGATGAAAATCTCGTTTGTAGACTTAAAAAGGCTCTATATGGTCTCAAACAAGCTCCAAGGGCATGGTATTATCGTCTTGACAAATATCTTCATCAACAAGGATTTTCAAAGGGGTCTGCTGATAGTAACTTATACACAAAAATTGAAAGTGATAAACTTCTGATTGTGGTTGTATATGTTGATGATATCATTTTTGGAAGTAATGAAGAATCTATGAGTTAGAAATTTGCTTCTGTCATGCAGCAAGAATTTGAAATGTCTTCACTTGGGGAACTAACATTCTTTCTTGGCTTGCAAGTACATCAAACTGCAAATGGTATATTCTTATCACAAGAAAAATACCTTAAGAAAATTCTGAAGAAGTATGGCATGGAAGAGTGCAAACCTGTAAGTACACCAATGATAACCGGATGTAATATCAGTTCTTATGATGATTCTCCCATGGTGAACCAACCAGATTACAGATCTATGATAGGAATTCTACTTTATCTCACTGGGACTAGACCAGACATTATGCATGCAGTTGGGACTGTTGGATGATTCCAAGCTAATCCCAAAGAATCTCACCTTCAAGCTGTCAAAAGAATATTCAAATATCTGCAAGGAACTCAAGACTTTGGACTATGGTATCCAAAGAATGTTGATCTTACTCTTCATGCTTACACTGATGCAGATTGGGCTAGAAATATTGATGATCGGAAAAGCACTAGTGCTGGTGCATTCTATATGGGGCCCCGGTTAGTATCTTGGTTTAGCAAAAAGCAAAGCTCTATTGCCTTATCTACAGCAAAAGCAGAGTATTGGGCTGCCGCATCATGTTGCACTCAACTCCTTTGGATGATGCAAACTTTACAAGATTTCCAAATCAAATGTTCACCTCCTATTTCCATTATGTGTGATAATACAAGTGCCATCAGTATCTCAAAGAATCCTGTTATGCATTCCAATACCAAGCACATTCCCATCAAGTATCATTTCTTAAGTGAACAATTGCTTGAACAAAAGGTGAAGTTGGAGTATGTTCCCTCCAAAGAACAAGTTGCTGATATATTTACCAAACCTCTGCCCAGGGAAGCGTTTGAATATCTCAGACAGAAGATGGGAGTAGTCTCTTCCATGCAGAGGATCAGATCTGATTAAAATTCTGAAATTTAATTTGGATACGCAGTTTTCCTGAAAGACAGTCGCGTATATACGCGAGTTCATACACAGAAAATCGCGTATGTGTGGTTGCTGACAATTTTTCTGGGTCAGCATTTCTTCAGCACAAGCTATGGTGCTGTTTAGTATCTCTTATGCTATTTGGAGTCTCTGGTGGTATTTCGGCTCTTATATTTCTGTTTCATTCTCTGATTTTGCTGAAGATGCCTTGATGATTTGCTGTTGAAAGTGTTCAGGATGGACATATTCAGGGGGAGCATTAGCCTTGCTGAGAATAATGCATTGTTGGCATTATGATAATTCTGAATTATGATCTGTCTCTTGAGATCCTTTTGTCTTGGGTATGAAAGGTCATGTTGAGACCTATGATGTAAATTGTAATATTCAGTCATGTAAGGACTTGTTGAATGTGTAAACCCACTTGGTTGGGTATTTGGATCAAAATGTGTAAACCCACTTGGTTGGGTAGCTGAGTCAAAATGTGTAAACCCACTTGGTTGGGTACTTGAGTCTCATCTGTAAATCCACTTGGTTGGAGCTTTGATGTAAGTATGAGTCCTTGGTGATAGGAAGGTCATATAGTCATATACTTCATTGAAAAACATGTTTGACAATCCGGCATGAACTCAGGGGGAGCATGGTAACTTCAGTGCACATCAGATCTCCAGCGCTCTTCTTTCGACATGAGGAGAAAAACCTTGTGTTGGTGTTGATCCGCCCTTTTCCCTTGATGTCAAAGGGGGAGAGTGACATGGTGTTTGAATAGGGGGAGACTATCATTATGCTTAATATATCTACATGTTGTGATCAAACACCATCATGGTTGCCATCAAGTCCAAAGGGGGAGATTGTTGGCAATATGATGCAGAGTGTTGTCCTTGATGGCAACCCACTTGATAAAGATGATGGCAACCTACTTGATGAAAGTTGTACTTAATGGAAACTGACTTGATATACTATTTGATGATGTAAATCTGATGTGTCTACAAAGCAGCTCAGATGTAATGATGAAAGGAATTCCAGTATGTGCTAGACCAATGATGAAAAGTGTGTGTCTCAAGGCATACGCGGGTTTGTCTATGAGAAGTAGCAGATGCACGCGGAAAAGTACGTGCCAAGTCGTGTATGCTCAATTGCGCTCTAAAAGTGTAAAACCAGGGGTTACTACCATGGTATTTACCCATTGTATTGAGCGTTGGGTTGTCTATTTGACCCCGTCCAGGAATACCCTCAGAAGATGTGTGTTTTTGGCTCATGGTATTGATAAAGGGTAAACCTATATAAGGAGAAGAAAATCATTGTGCAAAGCATGTGCAGGTGTCTGGGCCTTAAATGAATACTTCACTTTGAAGTTTATTTGTATGGTTGAACTCTGTTCTTAATCGATAGATCTGAATCTATGATGCACCCATGAATATGATAAAGGTTCAAAATCTCTAGATCCGGAAATGATGAATCTCTAGGATGATCTGAAAAGAAGTATTGAAGACCTAGCGCAAATCTATAAAAGAAATCTGGGTAAGTCAATAGATCTGATCTGTTCTACAAAGTTTATCTTTTATAGATCTATACGCATGTCCGTTTCATGAAAAGCGCGTATATACACGGATCTGTTTAAACAAAGGAGCGTATGGACTATTAGGGTTTTTCTGAAAAGTGCACAGATGTATACGCGGGTTGCCTTTATTAAAAGCGCGTATATACGCGAGTCTGTTTGAAGAAAAGCGCGTATGCAATTTGAACTGATGGTTGCTCAAAGCTGATTGAGATTCTGTATATCTATTCTGAAGTCTGGGTTATCACTGATATTCTGGTTACAGGGGTTTCACTGTTCTGTTTGATGGTCTAGGAAAAGGACGTTTTGCTGATAAAGTGAAGGATTGTGTTGAAGCTGTTTGATCCAGTCTAAAAATTGATGAAACGTGGTCTGCAGTGGATCTGAGGGTTGAAGCCTTCAGTCTGAAAGTAGAAGCTTTCTGCCATGAGAGGCTGGTGTTAATATCAGGGGGTAGTAGCTCCCTTCCAGGAGAGGCTGGTAAACGAGAGTAGGGGGTTGTTGCTCCCTTCCAGGAAAGGTTGGTAAACGAGAGAAGGTTGTAGCCTTCTACAGGTGGGTGCCTGCGTGCTGGTATGAGTCTGCACCAGTACATGTTGTAAGAAGTTTTCTTAATAATAAATATTGAAGACTGAGACGACGGTAGCGGTGGTTTTCTCCCAAATTGGGTTTCCACCTAAAATCCTGGTGTTCATGTGTGATTTCTTGTGTGTGATGATTATTCTGTTCTTTCTGCACCTGTTTAATTTTCTCTGAACATCTGATAAATGAGTAATGCAATGATCTAAGTTATGAATTAAATGCATAATTAATTCACTGGATATACGCGAGTTCTGTAAAGGATATCCGCGTATATACGCGAGTTGAATTCAGGAAAGTAGCGTATGGGTTTTTAAGGAAATATCAAAGTTTTATTGTCTGCACTAAATACTGATTCACCCCCCCTCTCAGTATTTTTCCCAAAATTACACGATATGGTCGGATTCATTTCTTCTTCTTCTAGGGTTGGCTCCTGGTGTATATCCTCTTATTTTCAAGTTTCTTGTTCATTTTCTTCCTCCTCTTCACAATCTATCTAAAATAATTTCTTCTCGACACACTTATGAGCTTTACTGTATTTTCTATCACAACTATAGCAAATCCCTTTTGCTCTTTTTTCTTCCAACTATTGTGGTTTTAACTTTGTAGATTGTGGAAGTCTAGGAGTAGCATCACTTCCATATTTATAGATGTGAGTGGTAGGCTTCCTTGTCGCCATAATTTTACATTCAATTTTTCTTGCCAACTTGAATGCCTTCTTCGATGAATTAGGTTCCCAAACGTGAACTTCATGTTGGATGTTATCCTTTAAAGTCCCTATGAAGACATCAATCCGGTGTTCCTCTAGAATATCAGTTACCCTTATATTCAATTTTTGGAAGTCCTCAATGTGCTCCACCACTGAACCCTTTTGCTTGAGATTTATAAATAGGATAAAGAAGGTGTTGCTCTTTGTATCCTCCTAATGTGCTATCATTTCCTCCGTAAAAATTAACCAAGTGACAATTTTTTTATGGGAGAAAATCCATCAATACCATACAAATGTATTTTGTTCTAAATGTAAAGTTTCAATGCGTACCTTTTGTGTGTTTTGCACATTATTGAGATCAAAGCATTTCTCCATCTGTAGTATCCATGCTACAGGATCCTTGCCATCAAACTTCCTCATATCCATATTTGGAATATGGTGGTTATTCCATCCAACATTAGAGTTTATGAAATCAAGATTAACATTTATTTTTCTCTCATCATGAGTTTCCTCTACTATCTTTTTTCCATTAGGAAACATTTCTTGTATTAACTTTGTCAAACCTTCCATGTCTAATTTTATATCATTCTTCATGTTTTCCATGTTGTCTTTCATTTTTTCTTCCATGTCATCCATCTTAGCTTCCATGCCTTTATTCAAACCATCCATCTTTTCTTCTATGCCTTTCTTCAAAACTTCCATTTCAATTTTTGTTGCTCTTTGCGAAAGCAAAATTTGGCGCACTTGCTCTTGTAATTTGGATTGATCATGTTGCAATTCTTCATCTTCATCAGTCATAGTAGAGTACTCTAAGGGATTATTGGGTGTTGAATTCTTTTTTGGAGGAATTTTAGAACCCAATACTAATATCTATGCTGGGTAGGCCTTTGGAATCACTTAAAACTGATTTTTCAAACAAGACATATGCAATTTAAAAAAAACAAATACACACCTTTTTCTTGATTTTTAGGAGCTCAATATTGAAACTGAATTATCTCTGTGATTTCATATCTTCAATATATGAAATTTGGCTCTATATTATCCCTTTGAATCTTCTTTCAAATGCCAAAGGTCTGACCTGATTTGGATTCTTCAAGGAAAAGTTATGCCCAATCTCCCACAATGACCTAATTATGCACTAGTTCAGTAGAGCTAACTTGTACGACGTGCCTCATGTCATTTTTTCCTCCTTCAGCTCTTAAATTTATATACAGGAAACTATAGTCTATGTACTTGTGGCCACCTTTTACATAATTCTAATCCAATGCTCAGGGAGAGAGTTATGACGATTTTCCCACGGTCACCTCTTTGAGATGAAATTCGGGAGCCTGAGAAAACCCTAACTTCCATAGACCCTATCTTCAAAAATATTTTGAATCAATCTCTAAATTATTTCGACGACGTTCCTTAGGATTTCGGCTTCGCTCTATAAAAATTTCAGCTTTTTAAACCTCCTAGAAAACACTTTATAGTGAAAATTCCACGATGGCTTGTTTAGGTTAAATTTAGGAGCCTGAAAAAATCCCTAACTTCCATAGATCATATCTCCAAAAATATTGAGAACCAATATATGAAATTTTACCATGATGTTCCCCAGGATTTCAGCTTCGTGCTGTAAAAATTTCAGCTTCTGAACCTTCATAGAAAACAAATTATAGCGAAAATTCCACGATGACTTGTTTGGAGCAGCGAAACCCTAGAATCCAAAGCTCTGATAGCAAATATTATGAAACAAGCTCCAAAAATAGAATAAAAGAGAGATCAACGCCTTAGAAATCAGCCACTTCAAGGGGGAAACCTCCAATACATTACATAAATTAACAATTCTTGGACAATACAAATGCCAAAACCTCCTTCTATATATAGGGGTCCATGGGGTCACAATATAATCCTAGCCGACCTAACAATAATAATGTAAGTAAACAATAATAACAAGATGGGGGTTACAAGGGTACAACAATAACAATAATGGGGCTACACTAATAACAATAAGGGACTACACTAGTAATATCGGGACCTAACATTGCAACTCCCAAAATTTGTTGTGACAACATAGAGAACTGTGATTATTTACAAAATTATCTCCATAGATTCAAATATGAATGGTTATTCATGCGTGCAGCTACAATAGAAACCCAAGACAAAATAGAAGCTCATTAGCAATCATATATTCAAATATGAATGGTTGTTTTAGCAGCTACAACAAAAACCCAAGAGAAAAAGGATCTACAATATGAATGATTGCTATTTTAATGGACTATCAACATGGACTCGGTTCAGACTACCCCATAGAGAATAGCCATATTACTATCTCTAAAAGGAGGAGGAAAAAGGACACAGAGTGAAAAGGCATCATCTCACATTTGCATATCCAATTACCTAAGATTGACCAGGAGAACCACATCCTAATCATACCAATTAGAACCATTCTGAATCTGATCATACTCATTGAACAATGTCAAATGACCTGGTAAGGTAGACAACCAAGAGGACGACATCAAGACAACCAACTACGGGAAGGGAACCCATCCTTGAGATTTGACACCTTTTACCAACTACACCTACACATGCTCACTCTTAACTTTTAAATATCCTTTAAACATTATATTTAGGTTTATTATTACAATGGTGGGATAGTGAAATTGGAATTGGATGTACACTTTTTGGTTGGAGTGAGGACACTAATCTAGTAATAAACCTTATTTCTTTGTAGATTGTATCCTAAAACGTTTTCTCAAGGGAGTTTTATTCAAGTTATCGCACTTTGGTTATTCAACTTTCGATTATGTGTGATGAAATTTTTATTGGTTTCTACTTTTTTTGTGTCCTTAATATCAAGGGTCTTGTTTTCTCTTGGGTTTCTGTTGTAGCTACTACAACAACCCCATTTGATTAAATGGTTGACTTGGCCATGCTATGGGTGCACCTGTTTCTCAACCATAAATAATTAGTGTTATAGGAAATCATATTATTAAATTTGTTGCATGTGGTAAGTACCACATATGAAAAATTACCAAGACTGGTAAGTTCTGCACATGGGGTGATGATAGCCACCATGTTGGTCTTAAGGGGCATGGGAAGAATTTTAGTTGTGTGATTCCTAAGAAACTCTCTGGTTGTTTACATTGTGCCAAAATAAACTACATTTCTTTTGGAATGTGGTATATTGACTTTAAAAAACTCCAGCCCGACCTAAAATCCATAAGACACTTAAAAGCCTCGTTATCGCTAGTGTGCTCTTCCCCTTATGCACCAAAGTGACCTTGATGAATTGGAATAATGCAAGTAGAAGAAATAATTCTTGTTGCAGGAAGTTTCAATTTGTAGTGGAGCCATTATATCCAGAGTTCATAGGCTCATATAAGTTAATTGGAAACCCCTAATGTTCACCTAACTTACCTTTATCATTTATCTACAAGTGTTTTGCATGCATCATATTAAGTGTAGTTTTTATGCCTCCACCTGACTCCAAACACTACCTTCTCATCCACATGACATCACAAGGATATAAGGGACATCAATACACAAGGACACACACACTCAAAACATAGTATAAGCCAACAGGATTTGAATGGCCATCAATATATCTATCTTATTTGTGGTTTTTTTCTTAACTGTCATAACCTATCAAAATATTTTGTCGTTAGAAAACCAACAGGATGGTTTACACTCTAACTCGAGATACCAGCATGTATGTAGAATTCCCACTAGTCCTTGTGATAATTTCAGAGTCTACTCAGGACTGCAAGTTGTAATCTTCAACACATCTTTAGAATGAAAACAATTAACAAGTATGGTCTGACGGGAATTATTGCATTTACAGGTAATTAAATTCCTTTGTCTCCAGTCGTTCTCATCAAATTCCTAATAACCATCAAGGTCATTTTTCCCTGTAGTAGGGACCAATATTTGTGTGGTGATTCTTCCAATAACATAATTGGCACAACAAGGTTTCATTACCACAATACATATGGTACCTACCATTATATCAGTATATATGGCCTAATAACAGAACAAGGTTGCACAATTTATTTCACATTGTATCATACCATGTATTGAGATATTGGAAACGCACACCTTCAACCAAGGTTCATGGCATCACTTTTGTAACCCTTTCGTGACACTTTGCTCCACCTCAGTAAAATCTCGTCACACCTAGGGTAAGACACGTTGGCACTAAGACATTTATAACACTGAAATTTGTAATTAAAAAAGTTGCACACAGACTTTAGTGGTAGTTCCAATAATTCATAATATGAGTTATACAATAATTCATGGCAATTCTTGTTATAGCAACATATTATGGGAAGATATTGGATAGGGTTGTGTACACCCTTATTTCTGCAATCTAATGGCTATAAGGACTGGATCCTAATGTCTGGAACTTGAGAGCATGGATAATTTGTCATCAGTCATGTCTATTTACTTTTGTCACAACTGTAGACCTGTTATATGGATTCACCACATAACTTCAAATAATTTTCCCATGGAAATTCAACCTGGTTGAGCCTACTTCCTAGTATGGCTATAATGACAAGATTCTATGCTATGCAACTTGATAGCATAGACTGTGTTGTGGTTCTAGAAATAATTGAGTGTCAAATAAAAGAAAACTTACGCAATCTGTTCTTTGATAAAGTTTTTTGGGATAGCTGAAATGATATATGTACCATTGATGTATTTTAAAGACTAGCACGATCTAGAAGGTAAGGCAATCAATGAAAGGGTGAGCCACCAATAAGATCTTAGAGTTTACTATTCAGCTGAGTTTAACAACACTATCATTTTAATCAATGAATAAATACATCACATAAATCATTAAAAATGTAGACCCCCTTAAGATGTAATCATTATTAAGTATTATCTATCTTATTCATAGGGTCTCATTCTTAGGAACCATTATCAGTGTGACCAAATTTGGTCTTCATGAGAGTATAAGGTCTTTATAATAAATTTTGTGGTGAATGAAATGGTTACTAGATTTCAAAATCATGCAGTTCCTAGAGTTTATTATTCAATCAAGTTTAAAAACCCTAGCATGTTAATCAACGAAGAAATACATCACCTAAATCATTACAAATACAGACCCCCTTTGTTGAGATTCAACAAGATGATGAGATTAGTGAAAATGAGTTGCCTTCACTAAGTGGGCCCGTA
Organism: Pinus albicaulis; assembly: GCA_034641835.2. Classification (NCBI taxonomy): domain Eukaryota; kingdom Viridiplantae; phylum Streptophyta; class Pinopsida; order Pinales; family Pinaceae; genus Pinus; species Pinus albicaulis. The sequence goes on along the minus strand of CM076572.1, from coordinate 143,992,502 downwards.
GGCTATTTTTGGCGCAAGTCCATCTTTAGATTATGTCTATTTTTAGACATGGTGATCATATTTCAGAAGTTGCAAGATGCTATTTGTGGATGGTTGGTCAAGTTGGAAAAATAGATGAAATTATATATTTATAATATTGGGTTAAGTCTATTTATATATCGTCAATCTAAAAATAGAAGTGTCGATTATTATTAGCTCTTAATAATAATCCGACAATAAACAACAACTTATTCTCTTGGAGCACTTTATTTCAATGTACAGATTTGGAAAATCAGTGAGCTGAAGGAATTACACAATTCCTAGGGTTTACTAGTGGTTCATGCATGGAGGACTCAGTTAGAACTGAAGTGGCAAAGTTATGACAGAGTTGGAAGAGTAGTTCATGGAGTTGTATTCAGTTTAACTCAGTTATTGGAGTTAAACTCGGTTGAGCTAGTCGTATCTATTCTAACTGAATGATACACTAGTGGGAGTGGAGTGAATTAATTAGTTAATTAATTCACAAATAATAACTCATTAATCAACTAAACAAATACAACAGTTAACTACTATGCATGTCAGTTCCAGTGCAGACCCAGTGGAGAGGTAGGTGAAAGGGTGAGATGGACTATCCGTTGTGACTATAGTGATGCATTGATTACATCACACACACATTGGAGTTTCCAATGAGGATTGTGCAGTCAAGGCAAGGGTAATTTGAATTCATTCAGAGCTATTCTTCAGCAGGGATTGCACAGTGGAGGCAGGCTATCAGGAAGGCAGAAATCAGTACATGGATTTGCAGATTTCATCTTGTTAGTGTGTGACGATTGATTGTACTGAGAGCTTGATGTACTAAGGTTTGTATGATATTGTTACATGATCTCCATGATACATAATATATGATATTAGGGTTTTTCAGCTTCATGCTTTCCCGTTAAACAATTGTGTTATGTGCGATTGTTTTTATTTTATGCTTCATGTGTTTGCAATTAATTTTCCGCAAAAGATTAAAAGTTGAATGATTTTGTATTTAGAAAGAAGATAAATATTGTTAGATCAGTAGAATCTGGATGTATGCATGCTTAATGTATATAATTTCTACATGGTATCATAGTGGTGTTAATTCTTGAAGATTGAAATTGTGAAGAATTGTTGAGTTTGTGCTGGTGGAAAATTCGAATTTTCCGCAGAAAATTCTTGGTGCAGAAGATGAGTATACATTGAAATTTATTTCAATGGGTTGCGATTGGAGTATGCCCTCGATGGCAGCTTGAATTACATATCCTGGAAGGACAGGATGGAGGTGGTGCTGCAGGATAATGGACTGAAGGATTTCATCGATAGCGATGTTCCTAAGCCGGATTGTAGTGATGTTGCAGGACTTGACTCATGGAAAAAGAAGGTAGCAAAGACAATAATAATTATGTTGGAAGGTGTGAAGGACCATATTGTGTCTAGCCTTCATGGGAAAGCCACTCCATTTGCAATTTGGAAGGCTTTGACAGATTTGTTCCAAAGTAGAAGCGGCCAGAGGAAGTTGGCGCTTAAAGACAAGCTCAGAAAAATAAAAATCGAGAAGGGCGACAGTATTCCAAAATATCTCACGAATTTTGTCCACTACAAGGATGAACTAGGAAGTGTGGGGGCTACTATTGATGATGAAGACTTGGTGAGCTTGGCTCTCCTTGGGCTTTTGAAGAGTTGGCATAGCTATGAATACTTTGTCAATGGACGAGAGAAACTCTCAGGATGGGAGCGACTTTGGTTGGATCTTGTGCAGGAGGAGATAAGGCGGAGTACCAGGGATGGTTCTTCATCGAAGAATGAAGATGAGGAAAGTTGCGCTTTGGCTGCCAAAGCAAGGAAAGGGAATGGGAAGAAATCCCATTCAAAATCTGAAGCTAAAGGCAAGAAGCAGGATTTTTCCAAGGTGAAGTCTTTTCACTGTCACGAACATGGGCATTTCGCCACTAACTGCCCACAGAAGAAGAAGAACAAGAAGGCTGCTAGAGAGCCTCGCAATTTGAACTTGATTTCTCTTTAATCGCATGCTTGGTTTCAAGTGCAATGGGATCGGTGTGGTATCTTGATAGTGGTGTGTCTTTCCATATGAAGGGAGACAAGGAGTTGTTTAGTGATTTGGAGGAGAAGGACCACCAAATGCATATAGAAATGGGCGATGATGGTCGATACAATGTGACCGGAATTGGGACCATTACCTTTGAGAGGGATTCTGGTAATACATTCTTCTTGAAGGATGCTATGCATGTTCCAGGTCAGAAGAAGAACTTGGTCTCGGTCGCAATGTTGGAAGACAAAGGTTATGATGTTTTTTTCAGTGAGGGAAAAGCTTTCCTTTGACATAAAACAACGGGTCAAACCAAGAAGATAGGTATTCGAGTTAAGAATCTCTACAAGCTGGAGGTAGATGGTTTCCCTGCAATGATGGACAAAGTAGAAGAAGTGGTGAGTCAGGATGAGGGCGAATTATGGCATAGGAGATTGGGCCATCTTCACCATGGCGCTTTGAAGATTTTGAAGCAGATTTCTACTGGAATTCCCAAGGGTACTCTTGCATATTCATATCAGTGCAAGGGATGTAGTATGGGTAAGTCTGTGAATTCCACCTTTCATGAGAAGGAGAACAGTGCTTCGATGATCCTTAAGAGAATTCACACAGACGTGTGTGAACCTTTCTCGGTTGCTTCAAAATAAAAGCAAAGGTATTATGTTATTTTTGTTGATGACTATTCTCGTAGATGTTGGATATTATTCATGCAAAAGAAGAGAGAAAAATTATCAAAGTTCTATGAGTTTAAAGCATTGGTAGAGAAGGAGTCGGGGAAGCAAGTGAAAGCTCTACGAAGCAATAATGCTGGTGAATATATCTTGGGTGAATTCAAAGACTTCTGTAGCAAAGAAGGAATTCAAAGAGAACTCATAGCACCTCATAACCCACAACAGAATGGGGTCGTGGAGAGGAAGAACAAAACGATCGTGGGTGCTGCACGAGCTATGCTGCATGACCAGGGCCTACCGATGCACCTATGGGTAGAAGCATGCAACAGTGTGATTTATGTGCAAAACCATTGTCCTCATAGACTACTTGGCATGAGTACACCTAAAGAAGCTTTTACTGGTAAGAAGCTTTATATTTCTCATTTGAATATTTTTGGCTCATATTTTTACATTCATGTGACAAAGGACACAAGGAAGAAGCTAGAGCTGACTGCAGAAGTTGGGATATTTGTGGCGTACACAGAAACACCCCATAATTATCATGTGTATTTTCCAAATAGTCGAATGACTGTGGTTCGACGGGATATAAAATTAAATGAGGTAAAAGCCATGAAGTTGTCACTTGAGAGGGAGCTACACTTGCATGCAGAGGAGGAACTTCTTGTTCCCAAAGATGAGCCTCTAGATGTGGGTCAGCCACAGGAGGAGATTCATGGAGTGGAGGAGTCCACTCATGCAAAACCAAACTTCAGACAAGGCAGAAAGCGTACCACAGAAGCTGAGAGACTGAAGTTTGATGCGGCACAGAATGTAGGAGTCCCTACATCACAACACAAATAGAGACAGTCACCTGACCATATACTAGATACATGGCTCTTATGAGCAAGTGTATCTTGACAGAGCCATCTTATTTCGAAGAAGTAGTGCAGGAGCCCACATGGGTAGATGTCATGGTGGAGGAGTATGACTCCATTGTCAGAAACAGTGCTTGGGAGATTGTTCCAAGGTCGGCAGGTAAATCAGTTGTAGGATCAAGATGGATCTACAAGGTAAAGCAAGCTGCTGATGGGAGCATCGAGAAGTATAAGGAAAGATTATTTCCTGGGGATTGTCACAAATTGAGGGGATTGATTATGAAGAAACCTTTGCACCTGTCACACGGTATTCTTCCATACGGACCATCCTTGCTCTCTTAGCGCAGATGGGTTGTCACATTCATCAGATGGATGTGAAGAATACATTCCTTAATGGGATCATTGAGGAAGAGGTGTACATTGAGCATCCTGAAGGATTTGAGATCTACAGCAGTGAGTCGCATGTGTGCAGGCTAAAAAGAGTGTTGTATGGGCTGAAGCAAGCACCTCGTGCTTGGTACACACGGATCGATAGCTATTTCACCGGACTTGGCTTCACCAAGAGTGAGGCGGATGCAAACCTATACCAAATTGTGGTGGAGGGTAAGCTTTTAATCATTGTTCTTTATTTTGATGATTTAATATTAACGGGTGATGAGCAGTTGATACACTCATGCAAGGAAGATCTTGCAAAGGAGTTCAAGATGAAGGATTTTGGCCTCCTTCATTATTTCCTTGGATTGGAAATATGGTAGCGGGAAGGTGAACTATTTGTGTCTCACATCATGTATGCCCGGGAGATACTGGAGAAGTTTCACATGTAAGGCTGCAAGCCTATCGACACTCCTCTTGCGGTGAACTAGCTTTCACAAGTGATGGTTAAGCCTACCAAGCTCTTTTGGAAGGCAGGAAAGCATGTCCGGAGGTATCTGAGCGGCACATCTGAGTATGGCTTATGGTACAGACAGACGGATGAGGTGAAGTTGCATGGCTCACTGATGCAGATTGGGCAAGTAGCACAATAGACAGAAAGAGCACATCAAGAGGGATTTTCAGTATCGGATCTACAACAGTTTCATGGTACAGTAGGAAACAAAGATCCGTGGCACTCAGTTCAGCGGAAGAAAAATACATGGCAGCAAGTCAAACTACATTTGAGGCTATCTAGATGAGGAAGATCCTGGTCAGTTTATTCGATTCAGATTTAGATCCTAAAGTGATACATTGTGATAATCAGAGTTGCATTAAACTCTCGATTAATTCTATTTTTCATGATAGATCTAAACATATTGATACCAGGTATCATCATATCAAAGATTTTGTGCAGTGGAAGATCATGTTGCTTCAGTACATTCCTACGAAAGATCAGGATGCAGATATTCTGACGAACACGCTTACCAGGAGCAAATTCGAATACCACAGAGGCAGGATCAGGGTGAAGGATAATCCCTATCTTGTTGAGAGGGAGTGTTGAGATTCAACAAGATGATGAGCTTAGTGAAGATGAGTTGCCTTCACTAAGTGGGCCCACAGGCTATTTTTGGCGCAAGTCTATTTTTAGACTATGTCTATTTTTAGACATGGTGATCATATTTCAGAAGTTGCATGATGCTATTTGTGGATGGTTGGTCAAGTTGGAAAAATAGATGAAATTATATTTTATAATATTGGGCGAAGTCTATTTATAGATCGTCGATCTAAAAATAGAAGTGTTGATTATTATTAGCTCTTAATAATAATCTGACAATAAACAACAACTTATTCTCTTGGAGCACTTTATTTCAGTGTATAGATTTGGAAAATCAGTGGGCTGAAGGAATTACGCAATTCCTAGGGTTTACTAGTGGTTCATGCATGGAGGACTCAGTTAGAACTGAAGTGGCAAAGTTATGACAGAGTTGTAAGAGTGGTTCATGGAGTTGTATTCAGTTTAACTCAATTATTGGAGTTAAACTCAGTTGAGCTAGTTGTATCTAGTCTAACTAAATGATATACTAGTGAGAGTGGAGTGAATTAATTAGCTAATTAATTCAAAAATAATAAATCATTAATCAACTGAAAAAACACAGCAGTTAACTATAGTGCATGTCAGTTCCAGTGGAGACCCAGTGGAGAGGTAGGTGAAAGGGTGAGATGGACTATCCATTGTGACTATAGTGATGCATTGATTGCATCACACACACATTGGAGTTGCCAATGAGGATTGCGCAGTCAAGGCAAGGGTAATTCGAATTCATTCAAAGCTATTCTTTAGTAGGGATTGCACAGTGGAGGCAAGCTATCAGGAGGGCATAAATTAGTGCATGGATTTGCAGATTTCATCTTGTTAGTGTGTGATGATTGACTGTACTGAGAGCTTGATGTACTAAGCTTTGTATGAGATTGTTACATGATCTCCATGATACATAATATATGATAGTTGGGGTTTTTAGCTTCATGCTTTCCTGTTAAACAACTGTGTTATGTGCGATTGTTTTTATTTTATGTTTCATGTGTTTGCAATTAATTTTCCGCAAAATATTAACAGTGGAATGGTTTTGTATTTAGCAAGATAAATATTGTTAGATTAGGGGAATCTGGATGTATGCATGCTTAATGTATATAATTTCTACACCCTTAATATGTAAGCATTGTTAAGTATTATATATCTTATTCATAGGGTCTCATTCTAAGGAACCATTATCAATGTGACAAGATTTGGTATTCATGAGAGTATAATGTCTTTATAAGAAATTATGTCATGAATGCAATGGTTAATAGATTTCAAAATCATGCAGTGGATTGTGTCACAAACCTGATAGGTGTTTATTGGACTCAAGTACCCATCATTTGCATTACTTTTTGCACTAACTTAACAAGAGGGGGTCACACTCCATGTGGGAAAATTTTCATCATCTACAAACTATGTATAACTTATGTCCAAGGAGGCTAAAGTAATGAAGGTAATAAAATCTACCATATACAGGCTTATCGAGCATCTTTACCCATGCTGGAATTCCTATGATATTGAGGAAAATATGGTCCACCCATACAGTTATAACATGTTTACACCAGATACTATACACTCCAAATTTCATCCCCAAAGTGACACTAGAGATCGTTAACCGATACAAAGGAAGTTTCTTAAGCTTTGTCACTATAGAGGGAGAAACTTAAGAAAAATGCATAGTCAACCATGGTGAAATGTTTTGAAACTACTATAGGAATTAAGCGCAACCGTTATTGGCAGTTATATATATAGTATAAGGGAAGAGAAACATTTATTCATTAGCCACTTTCATAGCAGTAAGTGACTAGCATATGTTGAGACTATGGGTTTAGGGGAGTTAGTAGTATCCCATGTGAAATTCTTATTGCAATAGGAATTCATCCACAGATTATATATAGAGACCATGTGAGATAAGCAGAAATATTCAGAGTTTTAAGGTTGCAAGATTCACTTTCTATCTTACTTTTATTTATGAAAATAATTTCAAATTGTAATCATAGAAGTCCATCTATCAAGATCCCACTTTTCAACACATAATATTAGCATTACCAGATCACCCAAAACAAAAGTTAAATTTTTTCAAGTTACTAGTATACAAATTTAACCAACCACCCCCCCCCCAACCCCAATAACAGAGTACTTTCCTTAACATGACCTTGATCTTAAGGTGTTTGATTCCATGAGCATAATGTTCTTAGTTCTCCTCCCGTCCTTTTACAATCTATGGATAATGCAGCTGCCACCCCTGAGCTTAGGGCCAAACTAGATATTCTATAGATTTATACTTCCTCCACCCTCTACATCTCTTTAGACCTTTACCGAGATTCTAGAGGTAGTCTCCTCCACCCAATCATTGTTAAGTGACTCCATAGATGTATAACCCCCACTCATTAATTACTAAGGGACTCCAGAGATAAATGTCTCCACCCTCTAGGCAAAAAGGATTCTAGAGATATTTTCTCCACCCTAACTTTACTTGGGTTTTCTATCCCACCCTGAGACCCGTACTAGTTTACAATTCAGTCAATCCCTTTAATTCATCTCATTTAAGAATTCCATGTACCTTTACAATCTACGTTATAGAAATACCTCGGTACACATCCTGACATACAAAGACAACCATAGAAGACAACACCAATTCCATTGAACCACGCAGTTTATGAGGTTTGTTCATGATAAATTAAGTGCATATGGGGAAAGAATTTCGGGTAAGTGGCAGAGAATATGAGCAAGGGATTGACGCACTGGAAAATTTTGTTGAGAAAATCCCAGGTGTCCTCACACACGAAACACATATCTACGATATCTATGATATAAATTCTATGGAATTATATATTCCTATTCTGGAATTTTAAGAACTTATGTAGTCCTTTGTGACCTCACGATAGGTCCAGTTGGGAAGTTCAGTCCCGAAGAATTGGATATTCGGTCATCAAATGACTATTACGTTTGTCATTATATGCACTTCAAATTTTATATCTCATTACCTATGGGGCCTATGCTTTTGTGGGAATAGCTCTTTCTTTTTTAACATGAATGGTTTCGAATGATTCTTTCTATGTTGTGAATCCTTGCACATACTTGTGCATGGGAATTTTCTTGGTGGAGACCATGAAGAGCATCCTATTTTCTGAGGCTAGGGCTTATTTACCCCGACACAATCCTATATGAAAAAAGTAAAATATTATAGGCATAGGGTTAATTAACCCCACACAATCTAATATGAAAATGGCAACAGATATGCAATAGAAATGGATTTGGTATAGCAGCAAGGAATTTTTTTATGCAAATAGCACAACCATAGGGGATCTAATACCACAGCAAGGAAATTTGATGTGCAAATGTCACAAGATATGAAACAGTAGGGGAACTAATTACAAAATTATTGCTAAATACTTGCCTACAACAACACTCAAAGGAAAAAATAACAAAGAGAGTTTATTGCTCTAAATTTTCTATAGTTTTCTGATACTAACATGTGGCAATATATATATATATATATATATATATCTACTCTATTGTATCCCTCCTGATGTTGTCTTGGCAAGACCAAGCTCCCACCCTTGTACAACCAATTCCCCATATTTTTTCCGTAGCTTCTAACTCTTTCCTTGCATTACCTGGGTTTTTCTTCCTTTCTTCCTTTTTTTCCCTGCTCTTTTTTTTCCTCTCCCTTTTCTACATCTTTCTCCATGTTTCTAGTTAGTTAGGGCCTAGATAACTAGAATTTTCCTTTCCTGCAATTTGGCCTCCTTATCTGTCATCGACCATATGTGATTCACCTCTAAAATATATGTTTGCCTTAGTGAACCGACACACAGATTTGAGAGAATCCCATCAATGTCTCATGCCCTCGATCAGTGGTCTCATTTTTGAACCTCCACTCTTAGAATTGGAACTATAGTGGCAACCACCATAGTAAAATTCCAAAATACCCCTTATTAATTCAATTAAAAAACGTTTAAGCTTATGTTGGTAAAAACCCTCATCGTGGATAGCCATCAATTTGAAGGCAACTTGTAAAATCCCAATAATGTCCCATGCCCTCGCTCAATGCTCTCATTGGGAGATCCTTGTTATTTATCCAGAGGGAAAAATGGAGAAATGAGAAGTATGAGTTAGATCTTTAGTGATAGAAATCGATCCTGAATTGAAGTATTTTAGACTCAAGACACTTAGGAAGATAATTAATATTTCTCTTTTAGAGAGACATGACGATTGGGAGTTGATTCCATTTCTATAAAATGCTATAAGGGAAAAAAAATTATGGGCTTCTACTCTATTTTTTTTTTTAATCTCCCCCCCTAGATTACTTCTATTTCTAGAAAATATGGGTTATCAGGAGATCCAGATTTGTGCCCTTGCCTTTCATCATAAAGTGGGTTTCCAAAGAGCGAAATAAATTTGGGAAAGACAATAGCATGGGTTATATATGCCCCAGTAGCACAAGTAAAGGTAAATAGGTGCGACAAAAACAATATGATGGAAAAACTCCCTAAGTTTCACATATTCATTAATCAGTGAACTACAGATCTGAAAACCTACTTAACGAAACGATACAATTTTTCATTATGTTCCCGCCTCTGGGCGGAAATAGTGTCTAGCTATTCCAACATCTACACAGGCCTAGCCCAATCCATATGAAGCTGGGAAAAGGGTGGACATAGGGGTAAAACCCAAGAAGAGAGGGGAACCAATAGTATTAACCAAGATATTCCTATGGAATTTATCATGTGGGGTGCTCATAGTTACATCACATGCATACCATTCCTACTATATTATTATTATGTCATGTTCCTATATGAGGATTAGTTTTATTTTATTTTTAGTGATATTGATGCACTCTCTCATTATCCTTGTACACCTTCTACCATGGGCAAGGATGAGTGTAGTCTTATCCCTTCACTTGCTCCCCCTAACTTTGATCTTGTGTGGTTTTTTGTTACACCTCTTCTCATTTCTACAATTTATCTAGTGTCATCTCCTCCTATAGCTAGCCTTAGTGTAATATGCCTAATTATCCCAATCTAATAGGAATATTCAACTTTGTTTTGTTTTTCATGCTTATGAATAAAGTTGTAAAGGAGGACCAATAATAACTCCTAAACATCAAAATAAATCAATGCTCAATGTGAAATAAGCTAAAATCTGAGCTACATTCATAAACACACTTAAATGTGAAAGAGGTTGGGTCAACAGGACCAAATCCACAGCGTTGTCTACATGCAATGTATCTCCTAAAGGCACAGCGCATTTCATGTTGGAGGCCACTCATGTGAATGAAGCTAAATCATCAAGGTGGTTTAGGGTTTGACAAGATTTCCAAATTATAAAAGGAGGAGGAGGACACTGAGGAGGGGGTTGATTATTTGATATTGCTCAAGGTATTTTCTGTTTAGACCTCCCTCATTCTCTAGCTGTTTAGATGAGAATAGTGTTGTTTAGCACTTGGGTGTTCCTGGTCGGGAATCCCACCTCCTTCCTGGAGCAGCTCTTGGAGGAGACTTGTTCTATCTTGTCCACTATCAGGATTTGGGCCAAGCTCCATCTTCCAACCACAATTTAGATCCTGTTGATGGTTTGATTTTTTTTGTAAGCTGCAACAATGGAAGCTATATCTATTCAGATCTAGGAAAATCTAGTGCCTCTTCTCAGTGAGTGTGTCTTTTAACCTCCTGGAAGAGTGTATTGGATCATTAGAGCTGCATTTTCAGATCAAGGCATCAGGCCTAATCACTATTGAAGCTAACATCACAGTTTTCCCTTCCATACTGTGTTATCTGCAAAAGGAAAGTCTCAGGGTGTTTTGACTGCTTTTTGGAGGAGAGATCTCTGGTGATAGGATTCTCCCTTTCACTGTGGTGATCCATGGTTTGGCCAACCAATCCATGTTTGTTTCAGATATGATTTATTTATGTATTTATTTACTACATAATTCTTGAATATGTCTGCATATATGTAATTCTAGATCTCAAATCTACTCTCTGTGGTTCATGTTTTGCTCAAAACCTCAAGGGGAATTTGTAGAGGAACTCATCTAGTGTATAGATCTGATATAGATCTATATTTTTGTACACAGATATATTCTAGATATAAAATGTAATATACAGTTGCTTCAGCCCATAAAATAATGTTTTCAAGCTTTGCAGTCTCAATATATTGTTGTAGCACCTTAATCTTGGGGGATTCTTTCTGTAAATCTTCTATTTCTCTCTTGTACACTGTATGGGCCACATTATAGATCTATTTTTTTGATGTACATGTAATTATTCAGCCTCCATATTGTTATTCTACTTTAACTTAGAGGAATTGCGTTATTTCTTAAGCATTCCTTTGCATATAGCTGCAGCCCCTCTCATTGGGTGTTTTCCAGCTAGACTAGGTTGTGGGAGATCTATTTAACCCACCTAGTTTGATTTGTTTTTGCTCCCCCTTTGGATCTAGACCCCAGATCTACTGATCTAAGGGATCCAAGGGCTACAAACTCATTTATGTGCACATATTTCCTAGAAGTGTGTTATTTCAGTAGGCATTGTTGTGCATTCCCATTTTGTGATATTACAGTGGTATCAGAGCATCTTTCTTGGAAGAGCCTATGCTTTCTTACAGATCCAATATGTCTCTAGAATATGAGGAACCTATCACTGTCAGGGAGGATAGGTACCAAAGAAGAAGACAGAATAAATATTACATAGAGGACAAAGAGAAGAAGGGTGAAACCCCTTTACTGGGAAGGATTGGAAGGGAAGAGTTTTCTAATACTCTTTCTCAAGACATGTATGAACTGAAGGAAGAAATCAAGGGAATGAGAAGGGGGAGACATGAAAATCCCTCAAGGATTTTTCTCATGAAGGAAGCCCCAGTACTTCTTATCTTGTGTGTGAGCATTCAGCCACACAATCTGATCTATAACACTATGACATGCCCACTTTCTTTTTAAGAGGAAGAAGAGCAGGAGGAGACCTATTTCCATTGGGAGAATGGGGTGAATCATTGGCTTCCATTAGAGGGATTCTTGCACCCTTGCAAGGAATTCCTAAGGATCTCCCACATGGAAGGCATGAGTAGCATGTGTCTTTGTTAAAATACAATGAGACAGAACAGAGGAGGTATCACCTAGCTAATTCACTATCATAAGATGGGGAAAATGCTCCAAGAAAAGGCACTCTTACATCACTAAGAGGGGTCTCCAAGTTTCAGGAAGCTTCCACACAAAAATCAGAGGTGAACTTGCGCTATGGAAGCAAGGGAATGTTGATCCCATCTGATAAGCATGGGAGAAAGAACCATGAGGCATCATTGTCTTGTGGAAAACCACCTGGGATACCACCTGATTCAGATCTGGTGAAAGGTGTCCCACATCTTGATGCTCCACTCATGAGTCTGGGGATGATTGGAGCACTAGAAGACAAGGCTACAGTGCTGGGAAGCTCAAGAAGAAGGGAGATTTTTCTCCCTTATCATCACCACCCACTCTCATATCTGGATCTGTGCTATGGGAAGAGGAAGATGGGAGGATCAACCTTCCAACATACACCCTTGACATAGGAGATTTCAAGAGGGAGATCAGCAACATAGCATACATTTCTATTGATGCATCATCTATGCTGTCACAGTTGAGCAGTCTAGATCTGTATTGGAACCCCCAACTTCTAGTGGATTATTCCAAGGATCTACACACTTGTATGATACTTGATTACCAGTTGCATGAAGAGGGATATTTATTCCAAGAAGTGGTCATCTATCATCATGGTAGGGTCTTCTTGTCAAGAGCTTCCAAGCTCAAGCAGAAGATACTACAAAGATGTTACAAAGAGTTTTGTTTCAGCCATATGTACTCCATGAGGATCTACAACATCATCATGATAGGCTTTGATTGGAAGGGCTTGAAAGAAAAGTTGTATCATAATTTTAAAAGATGCATGAGGTATGTGGAGTTGGGGCAGCAACATGACTCCATAGAGGGGTTATTTCAGCCATCTCTCCCTTCTTTGGTAAGAGGAGGCAGATCCATGCACAACTCAATGAGTATGAGAGGCATTGATGGTGAGGAATCTGATTATGTAAGTCAAGTTTTATTTTTTGATCATACATATTCTTTCACCATGTTTATGCAAGTCATGGCTCCAAGGAGGAGTGATACATCATGTAAATTTCATGGCAAATAGTGGGCCACTCAAATTTCTAAATTTGGTTACTCCCTTGAAGAACAAAGGGAGATTATTTATCATGATGGGTGCTTCCCTAAGGCACCAAACTTATCTCACACTTTCAACCAGAGTGAGATGACTTGGGTAGAAAGTAAGTGGTGGGAGAACCACTTACCATGTATTTATTTGAGGCAGGCAGGAGATGCACTGTGTTGGTATCACATGTGGGACTATGACCCACCTCCTCTTGTTCAAATTTCTGTTCATATGATTGTAATCTCACTTCCATGCATGGATGATGTACTTGACCTATTTTTAAATTTGTATGGAGGAAGAATAGGAGGCATGTGTGTACCACATGGGATGGAGGCTCTCTTTTTATACCTTGCTACATATTTCAGGGGGAGCATGGATTCAGCCATGTTTGTTTCAGTGGGATTCTTAACTCTTTATGGGATGGAATATGTACACCTCATAATGATTTTGGAGAAAAAATTCATGGAATATTGGATTGGTGAACACTCAGCTCATAGAAGGGGCTTATCATTTGATTGTGTCACCAATGGAGGAGAAGAAGAGTTGCAACACTCACCTTATCAGTTTCTTGAGGACAAGCAACATTTTAGAGGGGAGTACTGTAATATTCCTAATTAGCCCAAGCTAATAGGAATATTCAATTTTGTTTTTTTTTTCATGCTTATGAATAAAGTTGTAAAAGAGGACCAATAATAACTCCTAAACATCAAAATAAATCAATTCTCAATGTGAAACTAGCTACTATCTGAGCTACTTTCATAAACACACTTAAGTTTGAAAGAGGTTGGGTCAACAAGACCAAATCCACAGCATTTTCTACATGCAATGTATCTCCTAAAGGCACAATGCAGTTCATGTTGGAGGCCACTCATGTGAATGAAGCTAAATCATCAAGGTGGTTTAGGGTTTGACAAGATTTCCAAATTATAAAAGGAGGAGGAGGACACTAAGGAGGGGGTTGATTATTTGATATTGTTGAAGGTATTGTCTATTTATACATCCCTCATTCTCTAGTTTTTTAGCTGAGAATAGTGTTGTTTAGCACTTGGGTGTTCCTAGTCGGGAATCCCACCTCCTTCCTGGAGTAGCTCTTGGAGGAGACTTGTTCTATCTTGTCCACTATCATGCTTTAGGCCAAGCTCCATATTCCAACCATAATTCAGATCCTATTGAGGGTTTGATTGTTTTTGTAAGCTACAACAGTGGAAGCTAGATCTATTCATATCTAGGAAAATCTAGTACCTCTTATCAATGAGTGTGTCTTTTAACCTCCTAGAAGAGTGTATTGGATCATTAGAGCTACATTTTCATATCAAGGCATCAAGCCTAATCACTACTGAAGCTAAAAACGCATTTTTCCCTTCCATACTGTGTTATCTGTAAAAGGAAAGTTTCAGGGTGTTTTGACTTCTTTTTGGAGGAGAGATCTCTGGTGATAGGATTCTCCCTTTCACTGTGGTGATCCATGGTTTGGCCAACCAATCCATGTTTGTTTCAGATATGATTTACTTATGTATTTATTTACTACAGAATTCATGAATATTTCCGCTGATCTGTAATTCTAGATCTCAGATCTACTCTCTGTGTTTCATGTTTTTCTCAAAACCCCAAGGGGAATTTGTAGAGGAACTCATCTAGTGAACAGATTTGATAAAGATCTATATTTTTGTACACAGATCTATTCTAGATCTGAAATGTAATATACAGTTTCTTCAATCCATAAAATAACACTGTGAAGCTTTGCAGTCTCAATATATTGTTGCAGCACCTTGATCTTGAGGGATTCTTTCTGTAAATCTTCTATTTCTCTTTTATACACTTTATGGGCCAAATTATAGAAATATTTTGCTAATGTACATGTAATTATTCAGCCTCCATATTGTTCTTCTACTTTAACCTAGAGGAACTGCGTTATTTCTGAAGCAGTCCTTTGCATATAGCTGCAGCCCCTCTCATTGGGTGTTTTCCAGCTAGACTAGGTTGTGGGAGATCTGTTTAACCCACCTAGTTTGATTTTTTTTTGCTACCCCTTTGCATCTAGACCCCAGACTTACTGATCTAAGGGATCCAAAGGATGCAAACTCATTTATGTGCACAAATTTCGCAGAAGTGTGTTATTTCAGTAGGCACTGCTGTGCATTCCCATTTTGGGATATTACACTTAGCACCAAATTCATACCATTATACTTTACCATTGAAATATGCTCCTTGCTAGCCTCTAATTACTAGCTCTTTACCCGATACCTTACTTAATGTTGTCACTATCTTGGATAAGGGTAAGGCCATTGTTCAGGACTAGTATCACACATCTTTTATTAATGCACTACCCTTCATTAATAGTGTATAGTAGCACTTGATTAAGGATGAAATGGTTTTTCATCTTGATTTTGACCTAATTAGCCCAAGTGACTACACCATGTAGGTCCCACTATCCGCATGGACTTTCACTAGAAATCCTTGCCACTTGAAACATGGACTTGCACCATCAACCAGCCCTTGCACTATCAACATGGACTGGGTTCAAACTACCCCATATAGAACAACCATATCACTAGCTCTAAAAGGAGGAGGAAAAAGGGCACAGAGTGAAAAGGCATCGTCTCTCATTTACATATCCAATTACCTATTATTGACCAGGAGAACCATATCTTAATCATATGAATTGGAACCATGTTGAATCCGATCAGACACATTGAACCATGTCAAATGACCTGGTAAGGTAGACAACTAAGAGGACGATGTCAAGACAACCAACAGCAGGGAGGGAACCCATCCTTGAGATTTGATACATTTTACCAACTACACCTATGCTCACTCTTAACTTTTGAATTTCCTTTGAACATTACATTTAGGTTTATTATTACAATGGTGGGATAATGAAATTGGCATTGGATGCGCACTCTTTTGGTTGCAGTGATGACACTAATCTAGTAAGAAACTTCATTTCTTTGTAGATTGTCTCCTAAAACGTTCGATCAAGAGATTTTTATTCAAGTTATCGAACTTTGGTTAGTGGAATTTTGATTATGTGTGATGAATTTTCTTATTGGTTTCTACATTTTTTTTTGTGTCCTTAATATCAAGGGTCTTTGTTTTCTCTTGGGTTTCTGTTGTAGCTGCTACAACAACCCCATTTGATACATTCAAATATGAATGGTTGTTCATGTTTATGGATTCTCAAATGGATGATGGTAGGTGTGAATAAGTATCTAACAACATTATAATCAAGACTTTGTAAGTAAGTCCACCACTACTTCCACAGATAGGACGTGAATTGTCCAAAAAATTATTATGAGTATTGGTTAGTGAAGTATAGAACTTGATTTGAGCTCTTTAAAGAAGGTTCTATTCCACCTTCATGTCCAACAAAAAGAATGAAATATTAAAATGTGACTTTGAAGTGGATATATTAGTATATTTTAAACTTGTTATAATGCTAACAGAAGGATTCTAGTGCCAAAACTTTAGCAACTTTAATTCCTACTTGTGGAGGGAATAGTTTTTTTAATTATTTGCAAATTATATCCCTAGACGATGTTTGGAAACAATGCAAATAACTTCCAACATCCATGTAACTATGTTTTATTTTTATTTGATCTTTGTTACTCGAATATCCTGCAGTTTTCATGGTGAAAGTAAGAAAATTAACTCACATTTAGACATTAAATTGATAATACTTTGTTAAAACCATTGGAACTTTTCTAGCTACAAGACTCTAAGAAGTGGTTACCTCAAAATATTCAACAATATTGTGAGAGCTATGGTCGAGTGGGCTGAAGTGAATGACTTCCCCTCATCTTTTCATCAACAATAATTGAACCCATTATAGTAAGTCAAAAATCACCACTCTAAAATAAAAAAATATAAGTTATCATGTACTCTAGACATTGCTTTATCTCATAAAAACCTTCAAAGATGTCAATTTTGGGTTGTTGAATGGTACATATAACCATCCTTACAGTATCTATTGTATTATGAAAAATTTACATAACAATTGCAGCTATTATGGCATCCAAAATAGAAATGGGCTCATCCATGAAAATTATAGAAGGATTTTCAACAAGCTCAGTAACTATTGTTAGCATTTTCCTTTGTTATGTTGACAATCTAGTCACACTAGGCAGACCTACTAGTGCATCCCTTAAATTTTTTAATTCTACAAGTTCCATGACTTCATCAACAATTCCTCCAAATTTGAATCTTTTGCAAGTCAACAACATGACGATTTGGAACCATGTCATAAGAGAAATTGATTAGTTTTGTAGACTTACAACTTTGGTTTCTTTGTCAACATCCTTCAAAAGACAGAGAAATTCCAAATATAAAAATGATTCTCAGGTAGTGACGTGTGCATAATGTATGTCATTCTACTCACATTTATCGAAAATCTGAGCAAAGGTTTACTGCTTTTTGGGAAATCCATATATCTGGATATCACCCTTAATATATCCTCCAATCTTCCTTCCAACTAAGACATCCATGAGAGTTGTCTTCCCTGCACCACTAACCCCCATAAATTTCGTAATAACACCAATTATAAATGCACCTATAACCGAGCAATTGCAGTCTATCTTTAGCCACTCCTTGTTCCCTCATTTCCTGCAGATGAATAAAAAATTAGTCAGCCAACTCCATCAAGTACAAGAATCCACAAAAATTGGCAATAACGGAATCACATAATATATGTTAGGTCCCTATATTACTAGTATAGTCCCTTATTGTTGTTATTGTAACCCCCTTATTGTTATTATTCTACCCCAGTAACCCCCATATTGTTATTATTGTGCCCTTAAATTATTATTGTTAGGTCGGCTAGGATTACATTATGGCCCCACTAGGATTACATTGTGGCCCCATGGACTCCTATATATAGAAAGGAGGTTTTGTAATTTGTATCATCCAAGAATTTTTCATTCATGTAATGTATTGGAGGTTTCCCCCTCGAAGTGGCTTATTTATAAGGCGTCGATATCTCTTTTCTTCTATTTTTGGAGCTAGTTTCACAACATTTGGTATCAGAGCATTGGATTCTAGGGTTTCGCTGCTCCAAACAGGTCATCGTGGAATTTTTTCCATAACTTTTTTTCTACGAAGGTTCAGAAGCTTAACGTTTTAGAGTGTCAAGCCGAAATCCTGAGGAACATTGTCACAAAATTTCATAGCTTGGTTCGTAATATTTTCAGAGATATGATCTATGGACTTTAGGTCTTTTTACAGGTTCCTGAATTTCACTTAAAAAGGTCATCGCGACATTTTCTCTATAACTTTTTTTCTTTGAAGGTTCAGAAGCTAAAATTTTTATAGAGCGAATTTGAAATCCTGAGAACATCTTTGCAAAATTTTAGAGCTTGATTCGCAACAGTTTTGGAGATATGATCTATGGAAGTTAGGTCTTTTTTAGGCTCCCGAATTTCATCTCAAAGAGGTGATTGTGAGAAAAGCTTCATAACTCTCTCTCTGAACATCAGATTGTAATTCTATAAAAACTGACTAGAAGTACACAGACTGTAGTTTTCTGTCTATAAATTTCAAAGAAAAAGGAGCACAAACTGGCACGTGGAAAGTCGTAAAAATTCGCTCTACTGAACTAGTCCATAATTAAGTCATTGTGGGAGATTGGACATAACTTTTTCTTAAAGAATCCAAATCAAGTCATACCTATGGCATTTGAAAGAAGCTTCATAAGACTACTAAATGGCCAAATTTTAGATATTGAGGATCTGCAAGTATATAGATAAGTCAATTTCAATATCGAGCTCCTCAAAAGCAAGTAAAAGGTGTGTATTTTTTTTCTGAATTGAATAAGTCTTGTTTGAAGAATCAAGTTGAATTGATTCCAAGGGCATATTGTAGAATAGATATCAGTATTGGATTCTAAAATGGCCCCTAAAAAGAATTCAACACCCATTAAGCCTTTAGAAAGCTCTACTATGACTCATGAAGAAGAAGAATGGCAACATGACATATCAAAATTACAAGAGCAAGTGCAACAAATTTCGCTCTCGCAAAGAGCAACAAAAAATGACATGGAAGTTTTGAAGAAAGGCGTGGAAACTAAGATGGATGGTTTGAAGAAAGGCATGGATGGTTTGAAGAATGACATGGAAGCTAAGATGGATGGCATGGAAGCTGGCATGGGATCTAAGATGGATGACATGGAATCTAAGATGGAAAACATGAAGAATGATCTAAAAATAGACATGGAAGGTTTGACAAAGTTGATACAAGAAATGTTTCCTAATGGTGAAAGATAGTAGAGGAAACTCATGATGAGAACAAAATAAATGTTAATCGTGATTTCATAAACTCTAATGTTGGAGGGAAGAACCACCATATTCCAAAAATGGATATGAGGAAGTTTGATGGAAAGGATCATGTAACATGGATACTATAGATGGAGCAATATTTTGAGCTCAATAATGTGAAAAACACACAAAAGGTACACGTTGCAACTTTACATTTAGAACAAAATACATTTGTATGGTATCGATGGCTTTGCTCCTGTAAAAAAATTGTCACTTGGTCAATTTTTACGGAGGAAATGATAGCACATTATGAGGATACAAAGAGCAACACTTTCTTTAGCCAATTGATAAATCTCAAACAAAAGTGTTCAATGGGGGAGCACATTGAGGACTTCCAAAAATTGAATATAAAGGTAACTAATATTTCAGAGGAACACAAGATTGATCTCTTCATAGGTACTTTAAAGGATAACATCCAACATGAAGTTCGCGTTTTGGAACCTGATTCATTGGAGAAGGCATTCAGGTTGGCAAGAAAAATTGAATGTAAAATTATGGCGACGAGGAAGCCTACCACTCACTTCTATAAATATGGAAGTGTTTCTACTCCTAGATTTCCACAACCCACAAGGTTGACACCACAAAAATTGGAAGAAAAAAGAGCAAAAGGGCTTTGCTACAGTTGTGATAGCAAATACACTAAAGGTCATAAGTGTGCTGAGAAGAAATTATTTTACATAGATTGTGAAGAGGAAGAAGAAAATGAACAAGAAGAGGATATACACCAAGAACCAGCCCTAGAAGAGGAAGAAATGAGTCTGACCATATCGTGTAATGCATTGGCAAGAATTACCACTCCTCAAACTCTCAAGATAGAAGGAAATATCAAGAAGAAAAAGGTAATAGTGTTGATTGATTCAGGTAGCACCCATAATTTTATTCATTGCAAGGTAGCCAAGGAATTGAATCGTTTCCTATACCCATCACCAGAATGTCAAGTGATGGTTGCAAATGGAGGGACTATAAATTGCTCTGGAAAATGCCATAATATCAAGCTAACCATGGGGGAATTTGTATTGAATATTCCAATGCTTTCCATTCCTATGGGAGGTGTTGATGTTGTACTAGGAGTACAATGGTTACAATCTTTGGGGACGGTAGCTTTTTATTTTCAAGAAATTTTCTTGAAATTTTTTTCAGAAGGAAATGAAGTCGAATTACGGGGTATTGCAAGGAAGCCCGGAAAGATAATAAGCTTTAATTTCGTGACAAAGTTTCTAAAGAAATAACAACGAGGCATAATTGCACAATTATGCTCACTAGAAGATCCAACATCAAAATCATCTATTTCTGTAGATCTCCAAAAAGCCTTGGACAATCATTCCAAGGTGTTTGAAACTCCCAGAGGGCTCCCACCTATTCGTGATCATGATCATGTTATTCATTTGATTCCAATAAGTGTTCCTTCAAACATCAGACCTTATAGATATCCTTATGTCCAAAAAAGCGAAATTGAACGTATGATTGCAGAAATGTTAGAGGCAGGTATAATTCAACCTAGTCAAAGTTCTTTCTCTGCTCCTGTAGTATTGGTACACAAGAAGGATGGATCATGGCGAATGTGTCCGGATTATAGGGAGCTAAATAAGCTCACCATTAAAGATAAATTTCCCATTCCTGTGATTGATGAATTATTGGATGAATTATATGGAGCAATTTATTTTACCAAGTTGGATCTTCGTTCAGGATATCATCAAATTAGAATGAAGACTGAAGATATTCCAAAAACAACATTTCGAACTCATAAGGGTCATTATGAATTTTTGGTCATGCCTTTTGGCCTTACTAATGCACCTTCTACATTTCAAGGGTTGATGAATTCCATTTTCAAACCCTTCCTTAGAAAATTTGTGCTAGTATTTTTTGATGATATACTAATCTACAGCTGGTCTTGGAAGGATCATGTTCAACATGTTGACAAGGTGCTCAAACTATTGCAGGTGAAACAATTATATGCAAAAACATCCAAATGTTTCTTTAGAGTACAAGAGGTGGAATATCTGGGTCATATTATATCTCATGAGGGTGTTAAGGTAGACCCTAAAAAAATTAAAGACATTAAGAAATGGAAAGTCCCCACAACCATAAAGCAGTTGCGAGGATTTCTCGGTTTAACAGGGTATTATCGCAAGTTTGTTAAGAATTATGGGAGAATAGCAGCACCTCTAACAACATTATTGAAGAAAGATGCATTTTCATGGACTCCTGAAGCAACTAAGGCCTTTGAACATCCTAAAGAGGCAATGTGCCTAGCACCGGTCTTAGTTACGCCAGACTTCACAAAAACCTTTATTGTGGAATGTGATGCCTCGGGAAATGGAATTGGTGCTTTTTTAATGCAAGAAGGAAGACCCATTTCTTTTGAAAGTCGTCCAATCAAAGAAAAGTATTTATAGAAACCTATTTATGGGAAGGAAATGTTAGAAATACTGCATGCACTAAAGAAATGGCGAACTTACCTAATGGGAAGACACTTCAAGGTAAAAACTGGTCATGATAGTCTTAAACACTTTTTGGAACAAAGACTATCTTCAGAAGAGCAGCAAAAATGGGTCACAAAGATGTTGGGCTATGACTTTGAAATAATCTACAAAAAAGGGAAGCTAAATGTTGTTGCAGATGCACTCTCAAGGAAGAATGAAGAGGTGGAAGCATTGCTTTCTGCCATTTCTATTATCCAACCAGATTGGATAACCGAAGCAAGAGATGAATGGAAGAAGGATGAAGAAGTGTGGACACTCTTTCAAAAGTTGAAGCAAGATCCTAGTAAATTTGATACATTTAGTTGGAAATTATTCCTTATGGTACACAAATTGCTTATATATTTGTAAGAATTCCCAACTAAAACAAATTATTCTTTTGGAATTGCACACTTCTCCTTTAGGAGGACACTCAAGATTTTTAAAAACTTACCACAGGGTGAAGAAAGAATTTTTTCAGGACGGCCTTAAATCTGATATTCAAAATTTTGTGGCGGAATGTTTGGTTTGCCAACAGAATAAAGTTGAGACAATTAAGACCCCGAGTCTTCTACAACGTTTATCCATTCCAAGTCAACGTTGGGAGGATATTTCAATGGATTTTATCATAGGTTTACCTAAGTCTGAAGGAAAGAGTGTCATCATGGTGGTAGTTTATAAACTTACCAAGTATGCACACTTTTGTGCATTATCGCATCCATTTAAATCGATTACAGTTGCTACTAAATTTATGGACACAATTCAAAAGCTACATGGGAACCCAAGGGTTATTGTGAGCTATAGAGATCCCATTTTTACTGGAAATTTTTGGATGGAGTTATTTTATTGTTTGGGTACTCAATTAGCTCATAGCTCATCTTATCATCCTCAATCTGATGGTCAAACTGAGATATTAAATAAATTTTTGGAAGGATATCTTCGTTTTTTTGTATTTGATAAACAAACACAATGGGTCAAGTGGTTACCTCTCGCTGAATGGTGGTATAACACTTCCTTCCATACTGCAGCAAAAATGACCCCATTTATGGCACTTTATGGATATCATCCACCATCCATAACATCATCTTTAAGGGAAAATTCGAAGGTTCAAGCAGTGGAAGATCACATCGAGCATCAGCAAGAAGTTCTCCAACTCTTAAAGGATAACCTGAATTTGGCACAAAATCGAATGAAACAACAGGCAAATCAACATCGCAGCGAGAGAAGTTTTGATATAGGAGATTGGGTATTTTTACGGCTACAACCATATAAACAAATGTCCCTCAAACAAGCTAAGAAGGATAATAAATTATTGCCAAAGTACTATGGTCCTTACAAGGTGTTGCAAAAGATTGGTACTATGGCATACAAATTGGAGCTTCCTGCTTCTTCACGAGTACATCTAGTTTTCCATGTTTCATGCTTAAAGAAGGTTATAGGTGAAAATATTTTAGTTCAAACAATATTTCCAGAACTTGATGAGGAAGGAAAAATCATATTGGAACTTGAAGCAGTCACAGAAACAAGAACTCGACAGCTACGGAATCGATCAATTTCAAAGTATCTCATCAAGTGGAAGAACCTACCCACTGAAGATTCTACATGGGAGGATGATAATTTTATACAGAAGCACCCAGAGCTACTCAAGCATTGAGGACAACACTTTTTTGAAGGAGAGGGGCATGTTAAGTCCCTATATTACTAGTATAGTTCCTTATTGTTGTTATTGTAACCTCCTTATTGTTATTATTGTACCCCATTAACTCCCATATTGTTATTATTGTGCCCTTAAATTATTATTGTTAGGTCGGCTAGGATTACATTGTGACCCCACTAGGATTACATTGTGGCCCCATGGACTCCTATATATAGAAAGGAGTTTTTTTAATTTGTATCATCCAAGAATTGTTCATTCATGTAATGTATTGGAGGTTGCCTCCTCGAAGTGGATTATTTCTAAGGCGTTGATATCTCTTTTCTTCTATTTTAGGATTTGGTTTCACAACAATATATCAGTCTTCAGGCTCAAGTTCCATACAAAGGGCATGTCAACAAAGTATTTGAAATTTTCAAAAGACATGGCTAGTGGTTGAAATGGAAAAATCACTCCTCGCTTTGGAGAAAATTGTGTTGCATCCTCCAAAGCCAACTCCTTATTGCCTGTTAGATTAGCTGATTGCATGCTCATTTGTCTGATTTGCATTTCATTTGCATAACCATTGAAAAAAAATTATAGAATTGAAAATCATGGAATCATATAAAATTTATTTCCTTTACAGTTCAATATGTTCAACAAAATTTGAGAAAGAGATGGTTAACAATTTTCTTAAAAGTATTATTGGCATTTGAAGAAGAAAAATAACATGAGAAAGATCATCTTCTTAACCTTCATGGTATTGTATTAAGCCCTTACTATGCACCATTCTATTGGGATTTCATTTCTTCATAAGCTTCTTTAGAAATGATAGCTTGAGGTTTCCCAAGAGCTACATAGAAATAAATCCCATATCATTTCATATTGGAAATGATTTGATAAAATAGAAACTTAACAAAAAGAGAATGGTAGGTATGTGTTTAGTTAAGAAACTCGTGATTTAGATATGCAAGAGGAAAATTAAACAACAGAACACATTGAAGAGAAATGAAAATACCAACAAAGCACCAACTCTTTTCCAATACCAATATTCTTGTGTAAAGATGTTACGAAACTTCAACATAGTAAGGCCCAGATTCGTGGTGTTTCCTACATTCTAAAGGCCAACATGATTCCATTAAACTAGCCAATGTGATGCATGGTTTCATAAAACCTCTTCATAATTATAAATATATTGGTTCTATATAATTTCATAGAGTCCTTAGTGGATTAAAAATGTTGAAATCTTAAAATCTTCCATCTAGGAGCAAGCATCTCATTCACGGAGATCGCATTCTCCACATATATCAAAGGTTAGCACTAGTAGCCCCATATCCACCAGTTTGGGATGCTATCTACATTTGAAATCCATCAAGCATGAGAACTCTTCATCATCCAAGGGAATAAAAAGCATATAATAGGTGTATGGTTTGCATGATGAAGGTTCCTCCAAAGATGCATTTCACTATGAGGATCCATTTAGACATGTTTTACATGTAATTGGAGGAATCATTGCATCTATTACATTATCTTTTGTCATTTCATTGATTTATATCCTTGTTCATAGGTTAAAACTAAGGCCTAAGACCATGTGGATGAAGGGTGTGAGCAAAAAGGGATCTTTACAAGATCAACACCCAACTTGAGATCATGGCATGTACCACTAAGTTACACATGGGTTTGGTCAAAGGCCCACTTGAGTATTGAGGTTGGAAAACCACTTCAAGGAGGTGGTTGGGGGATGTTGCAGGTAAGAAGGGGTGATAAATAACCTGAATGGAGGAGCTTCCATGTATTTGAAGGTCTGTTTTACCCTCAAGTATAAATTTTTGGGGGTAAGAACACATTTTCACATATTTGGAGGCACATTTCACCTTTTGAGGTATTTTGGGTTAAGTACATTAAAAAATTTTTTCCCTAGGTGACTATTATCCACATGATCCTAGTTAAATATATAAATTGCTAAATTTAATATAATGTAGAAATTAATTTTAGATCATAGCATCAATCACACAATAACTGAAAATTTAAGCAGTGGAAGAATAAAAGAGTTTTGTAGATACATAAGTAATTTCTTCTCAAAATCAGTTTTTCATACCTCAAGGAAACCTCTACAAGCTACTAAAATAACAACTGCATGGTCATCGTAATCATATAAAAATGAGGTATATGATCTACCAAAAAAAAAACGCAAAATTTGTACAACTGTTGTATTGCTCCATATGGCCATACAAATCCACAAGATTGTATTGATTATTTGTACAATTTCCTTTCAACCTATTGAAAACCTGTAAGTTCATCCTTATTGTGCATTGTTTTCTCTCAGTTGTTCAATGTGGGAAATACCTCTTGTTGGAACGAGGTTCCCTAAGCTGTGTTTTTTATATAATTTTGTAATAGTTGGTCTTGCGTAGGGGTTTTGGGGCGGGTTAAAGCCCCCAATGTTTTGTAATGGGTCAAAGGGTAGACCTAGGGTCCGCAAACCACAGTTTCCAGACCATGGGATAGCAAAGGCTACGATGATATAAATATATAGATAGTTGGGTCTAGTAAGTAAGAAAAAGTAAGATTGATGCTTCGAACGAACTATTGAGATCTGTCTTGGGTTGTTTTGGGTAAGGACTCTTGTTAGATGTGTGCATGGGCTGTGTCTTGGGTTTGTAATTGGGTTTTTGGATACTAATGAATGCAGAATATATTTGAAGTATCTTTCTGATGTCTAGACTAATCGTTTTTATTACTGAAGTGCATCTGAGTTATTTATTTAAGCTGCGAATGTATTTGTCATCTATGAATTAGCTGTGATTGTAATGCTCTGTGGTGATAAATGTTGATGCACACGTGCATGTGAATATATTGATCAGATCTGTTAATGACAGTAGCTTGGTTTATGGTTACATGTTGATTATACTGTTAAAAGCGCGATAATAGTCTTGTTTCTGTGCGAACCTGATAGATCCAATGAAGATCTGCCTTAATTACCTAATCTCTCCTAGGGTGCAGAAACCTAGTTCCAGCACCCTCCCATACTACTTTGGGTGAGAGCTTGGCCTGCAAAGGTAGGTCATTGCCGAAAGGGCCAGTAGTATAGGGGTTTGTTGGAAAACCTTAACTCCAAACCTGGGTCAGGACCCCTGAAGCCAATAAATGGTTCCGTTGCTGGGACCGGGATCATTTTGAGAGAGAGATTAGGTAATGCCACGAAGCCCTTGGAGACTTGAGAAATTGGAGCTCGAAGACTAGTTCAAAAAATAGATTCAGGAATTTTATGTAAAAGAGAATCACAGCACGAAGTTAACAGCTGAGAAGTGGAAGAACAAATACAATTTCACCGAAGTATATGAAATTTTCTTTGTAAATTTTGTGCACGAGCTCCAGGAGTGGTTAGCAAGGCTCGTGGAATTCCAGACGTGTTGGAAAGACGATCAGATTACACAGTGGACTCTGGAATTGATTTGACAATTGGAGAAGACTAACAACACAATCACCCGTATGGTAGATCATTGGGTGGATAGCGTGCTAGGAGGGTTTGTAACAAAATTCGTAGTCAATCAGTTTGTATCCTATTCTGAGGCGAAGCAAAGATTCTTCAAAGGATTCCGGGGTAAGTTCTTGCAAAAATTTCCAGTACTAATTAAAATATTACTGTGCGAAAAGGGAATTATGTGCAACCACACCGAATGAATGACCTATGATCAGAGCGAGAGTACAACACGAAGTGGTAAGTACTACCGAACCAACCGAGAAGGGGATAGATCCATCTACAGCCCATTAAGAAAGTTAGCTGCGCACCCAAGAAGTAGTCCTTCGACTACACCACCTTCGAGTCAGCATAAGGGTAATAACTCCCCCACACCTCCGCCACCATCGGAAGAAGGTATGGCCGCACATATGAAGCTACCCACCTTCAAGGGTGTTGGAGACGAAGATATGGAGTGATTTTGGTTCGTAGCAGAATCAATATGGATAGCGCAGAATGTGGCTACAGATGCTGTAAAGAGGGTTCAGTTATCCCTCACCTTTGAAGGAAGGGCCCTGGATTGGTACATGGGAAAACATGTTGATCCATCTATTCAAGAGATTAAGAATTCTTTAAAACGATGGTTTTGGAAGCCTAAGTCCTACTCTCAGCTGTTGGTTGACTTGAAAGACTTTAGACAGGGACCCACTGAGTCAGTATGGGAGGTTGATCAGCGGCTGAAGAAGGTGATCAGGGATGGGGAATTTTAGTATGATGATAGACAACACAAGGAATGGTTCATCGACATGCTATTACCTCACATGCGCGGACCTATGCATCAGCAAGCGATTGAGATGCAAGAAAAAGCCTTGGAGATTGCTATGAAGCTAGAATTTGCGCCAAGAGAGGATGCCCAGTTTGGGGTACAGCAGATCCAGGGACAGCTAGAGGGAATGCACCTCAAAATCTAGAATCTGCAGAAAGAATGAGGAAAAGAAGCTAGCCCAGATGTATGGTGCATAATATGCAGGGTGTCCGGCGACACCAAGGATTAGTTCCCTCTTATGGTGGACTACATATAGGCTAGGGGCCCAACCCATTGCATCTGAAAGAAGCTGTGGGACCAAGCGGTCTAATGTTATGGTGTGTTGACTGTCGTGTAGCTGGACTACATGATACCAACCATTGTCCTTCTCTTGGTGCTTATGAACCAGAGTTGAAGCAACAATGGTGTTGATTCGGCTCATCTGTGGGACATGACAAACATAGCTATCGGACATATGAATTAATGATAGACCATGGAAACCTATACAGAGTACAGGCTAACCCCTCTTCACCACTATCTACCTCAGGCAAAGGAGTCTCCCCAACCAGAGGCAGGGGAGGGGGAAGAGGTGGAAGCGCAAGTCAGGGAAGAGGGAAATTGATCTGTTATAACTATGGAGAAGTAGGACACTTCACAAGGGACTGTCTGAATCCTACGCGACAATCCTGCTGATATTGTAGAAAATTGGATCATGCGATCGAATATTTTCTAGTATTGATAGTGAAAATGCAAGAAAAATAGCAAACACCAACACATAATGTGCAAAGTGTTAAGGCAGAACCATGTGATGAGGAACCCAATATTAATGTCATTACACGCAACGGTATGGCTACTAGAGGAGCTGAGGAAAGGGCTGTGAATGAACCCTTTATCCAGAAAGCTATTATCAAATAGGAAATCTTAGACCTACAGAAGGAGAAAGAAACCTTCATCGAAGCTCGCAAATACTTTACCAAGGATGAGGCATTTACTTCCAAGGCTCCAACAAGCCTAAGAGCAGACGACGAAGTTAAACCATTCCTACAGGCATGTATGAAGCTGAAATGCAACCAAAAGGCAGTAGAAAATCTTCAAGAATTGATAGACAGTTTCGCAGAGAGAACTGACCCTCCCACAGAAGTTAAGGATGTTCACAAAATATACAAGCATAAGAAACACACAGGTCGGGAAATGCGGCTAACGATGCAGATTGGTGATTATGATATGGATCAGGTCATCCTAGATCTGGGATCTGATGCGAATGTCCTGCCCAAGAAAATATGGCAAAGGATGGGAGAATCTAAGCTAGAATGGTCTACTATATAGTTGCACATGGCTAACCAACAAAATATTATACCATTGGGGAGACTGTCAAGGATTATGGTAGATATCGTAAGGGTTAAGGTACACGCGAATTTTGAAGTAATTCAGATTATGGAAGATGCGGACCCTTATCTTTCATGCTTGGGACTGGATTGGGCGATAGACATGGTAGGCATTATCAACTTGAAGAAAAGGAGCATGGTTTTTTAGAATGTTGGTACGAGAGTGATAGTCCCTCTAGACCCTGCAAAAGGAGAGCGGTATACAAAACATGTGTGCGAAGAAGATGATGTGGATCATATTTATAAACTAATCTCCTAGGACAAGGATTGGATTAATCCTACAGCTGATGGTGTTCTTTTCTGGGAAAAAGAAAGTGAATGCCTCTCTGACTCCGACGGGGAGATCGAAAATTGGCAGAATCAGTTACATGATGTATCTGCACTAGGATGTCTTAGGATCACGAAGAGCTTTCGGTGTATCTCCTCAGAGGTAAGAGAACTGCCCTACTTTGATGGTTCTTGTAGTATTAGGGATTTTTTGAGAACATTTGAAGCAGAAGTCCCAAGGGAGCGAAGAATGTGGGCGCTTAACCTAGCCAAGCGTGCAACCCCTGCGCGGTGGTGGGAAACTCATAAGGGGACATTCCAAGATTGGGAGGACTGCCGCAAGATGATGATCCTATGATTCGAACCCCCAGTTAAACTACACATGGAGAATTTCCTTGGCAAAGGAGACCCGCGCAAGCACATGGCCACATGGATGGAGGCATGGTGTGAAAGGACCATGAACGAATCGGTCCACCTATCTATTCATGCCTTGGGGCCAATTCCCACTGCATGGTATTTGGATTCAGAACTACATCAGCATACCTGCCACTGGGAGACCATTAAGGATGATTTTTTGGGGACGTTTGGGTTGATAGGCGAAACTGAGGAATCAGACGAAGCCCTGGAGGATATGGATGCCCTAATATTTGATGAATCGTGCCCTTGTGTGGAGTACGAGGCACCATCTTGGGATACACAGATGTAGGATATTGTTAACTGCCACAATATATCAATGGAGGAATGTGATGAAGACCCGCGAAATATCACTATCCTGGAATTAGAGGAAGAACATGCAGTTGCTAGACCCCCACTACAGACCGTCGATGTGACTAAGCCTCATAAACTAAGGGAAGTCAACATTGGAACAGAAGAAAAACCTAAGCTAGCTAAAATTGGGGACTACTGGGATGATGATACTATTGGGAAAGTCACAGAGCTTCTCACAGAGTGTCGGGACCTGGTTCCTATGAAATTCTTAGAAATCAAGGGTATTACAGGGGACCTAGGGGTCATGTGCATCACTTTAAAACTAGATGCGTGCCCTGTTAAGCAGCGACCTTACCGATTGAACCCAAAATATAAGCAGAAAGTCTAGGAAGAAATTGACAAAATGATAGCTATAGGTATCATCGAACTAGTAGAACAGTCAGATTGGGTAAGCCCTATGGTGGTCTAAGAGAAAAAGACTAAAGGATAAATAAGAATATGTGTTGACCTGCGCAAACTGAACAATGCTTGCGTCCATGATCCCTTCCCTATGCCATTCTCTCATGAAATTCTCGATAGTGTCGGAGGGCAGGAAGCGTACTCGTTCTCTGATCGGTTCTCAGGCTACCATCAAATCAGGATCGCACCTGAAGATCGTAGCAAAAGTACATTCGCCAATGAATGGGGATCCTTCCAGTACACCGTCATGCTATTTGGGCTCAAGAATGCCCCTGCCATATTTTCGTGGGTAGTGGTCACAGTATTCAAGGAGTTCATCCAAAAGTTCTTGGAGGTATATTTTTATGATTAGAAAGTATTTGGTTTGGTAAAGAAGCACGTCTCGAACCAGTGCATGATGTTGGATGCCTGTAGAAAGCACCAAATTTCCCTGAATATTAAGAAGTCCATATTTTTTGTACCTTTCAGGATCTTGTTAGGCCACATAGTCTATCGGCAGGGACTGATGGTTGACCTCGCGAATGTAGCAGTTATCATCATCCTGGCAGTCCCTACAACTGAGAAACAATTGTGCTCTACCCTCGGACACATGGGCTACTACAGGAAGTTCATTCAAGGGTACGCATTGATCACAACACCCATGGAGAAGTTGCTAAAGAAGTATGTTTCGTTTATTGGGATGCGGAGTGTCAAAAGAGCTTTGAGTTACTTAAGGAGAAGATGGTCTCTACACCTATCCTCATATTTCTTGACTGGGCGAAGGTTTTCCATGTCCATGTAGATGCTTCATGGATCGCCTTAGGAGCTGTCCTTACACAACCTGGGGAAGGAGAAAACTCTCTAGTGCGAAGCATAACTACTTCACTATTGAGCGTGAGGGGTTGGCCATGGTATATTCCTTGCAGAAATACTGGCATTATTTGTTGGGAGGGAACTTCAAGATGTTCACAGATCACTCAGCTTTGAAGTAAGTGAATAAGCCTGTGTTGGGGGGGAAGATTTGCCGATGTCTACTGCTATTTCAAGAATATGATTTTGAGATCATCATGAAGCCAGGGAAACTAAATGCTAGGTTGGACCACTTGTCCCGAATCGAGAGTGCTAAAGAATCAACCAACCTAGAAGAATGACTGCCCAATGCACAACTCTTTACTATTAAGGTGGTTGATGCGCACTTCGACAATATCATTCACTTCTTAACCATTGGGATGGTGCCTGCAGAATATTCGGTACAACATAAAAAAGAGATGGTCACCTGCGTAGCAGACTTTACCATCATATTAGGCCACTTGTATAAGCTGGGAGTTGATGAGGTACTGCGAAGATACATTCTAGAGCATGAAATACAAGCCATCTTAGCAGAAGCCCATGAAGGCGTAGCAGGAGGTTACTACGCAGGGAAAGCGACGGCGCAGAAGGTCTTGATATTTGGGATATGGTGGCCCACACTGCATAGTGTCTCTCATGACTATTGCAAAGCCTGCGACACATGCCAAAGGATAGGAAGACCATCGTGCAGGGACGAAATTCCCTTGAAGCCACAAATGGCCCTGCAAGCGTTTGACAAATGGGCCATAGACTTCATTGGGCCCATCAACCCACAAGGGAAGAAGATAGGTTCCCGTTACATCATCAGTGCAACTGATTATGTAACCAGATGGGCCAAAGTGCAACCTGTGAAGGATTGTACTGTAGGCACCGTTGCACACTTTATTTTTGAACATATTCTAACCAGGTTTGGCTATCTAAAGATATTGATGAGTGATAGAGGTATGCATTTTTTAATGAAACAATACAGGCTTTGACTGAATAATTTCGGATCCACCATGAAAAAATTACCCCATATCACCTGCAGGTGAATTTCACCATGGAAGCTTTTAATAAATTTCTGTAAGAGGCACTGACCAAGATCTACAATGTCAATTGAAGCGATTGGGACGTGCGCATCCCATCGGTCCTTTGGGCCTATCGAACCACCTGCAAGAAATTGACTGGGAAAACACCGTTCTGGATGGTTTATGGGAAGGAGGCCATTATGCCCATGGAATATATTGTTCCTAGCCTACACATCGTAGCCTTTATAAACATGGTAGATCCTGATATCATAGAGGAGCACTTAGTGCAGCTAGTTGCCTTGGAGGAAGATCGCTTTGTTGCTAACTTTCATCAGCAAATTCAGAAGGTCGCAGTCACTGCACTATAGTCTAAGCTCCAAGATCTATAGCTCAAGACCAATACCCTGAAGGCAAGTATTATTCAGACGAGGCCACCCCCAGCAACCAGCAATGAACTGATCATCATGACTAAAGGCCACCTCTACCCCCTGCCAGGCACAACATTCACCCTGAGCCCGCCTGCCTTATGTGTGCAAGTCCAGGCTTGTGTAGAAGTGCAATTGGATTTGGCCCAACTTCCACATGAACCACTACAGGTCCTCCATACATCCCTCTTCGAGGAGATCCAACATAGAGATTGTCGGGTGCATCAATAGCTCAAAACAGCCAAGCATACGATCGTTGAAAAAACCGCCGAGGTGTCCTAGGCGCAGGCTGCATGCACCCTTGTCGTCACGCAGTAGAACAAGTTGGAACATCTAATCAGCAAGCTATACGCAGATGTTACTGAAGATATCCCGGCCTCTACTACCCCCCAAGGCAATATTGATGGACTCTTTGCAGCCCTGAAGGATTATAGGACTGAGATTCAGAATTTCAAGAAAAGATGGAGTAGTAGATTGCTGCATTACAGGCCAAAGTGTAGCCAGAAACTCCACCTGAGGTACAAGCGTAGCACGTTACGCTAGTCACTGAAGCCACAAATTCCATTACAGCTTAGATCGCTCATGGCACAGAATTGCTTGAGACAGCTATGCAGCTGTGGTCTAAGGTGCAGCGCAATCCTCTCCTGCGCGAATTTACTCAAGATCTATGCTAGAAGGAAGAAGAGTTTGAGTAGCTAGAAGCTACTATGCCCACTCTAATCCCCGCTCAACATCTGGCACATCTGCGAGTTAGTCAGGTGCTCAGAGATGACCTGGAATAGCTGTGCCACAAGAGGAATTTTCTGAGTGACCACCTCAAGACGTGGGCCGATGAAGCCCTCAAGCTATCTCAGGAAGTTGATGTTGCAGTCAAACAACTGAACCAGACCCTGGAAAGTGTCACTGCTTCTACTGAAGGACCAACTTCATAGAATTTGGTGGATATTTCACAGAACACTACCACGCAAAGCAAAGGAGTGCTACCCCCTCTAGTCGATGCAATCAAGCCGCTTCAGGCGAAGATGCAAACCCCACAATCACTATGACTCAGGATGAGTCAAAAGATTGTGTTAGGGGCCTGTTGGGGGTTCCCTAAGCTACGTTTTTTATATAATTTTTTAATAATTGGTCTTAAGGACTCTTACTGTCTATGTGCGCGGAGATCCTCAGTCTTGTTGTGTGCGGACCCCACTGGCTGTGTGCATGGGCTATGTCTTGGGTTTGTAATTGGGTTTTAGGATACTAATGAATGTGGAATCTATTTGAAGTATATTTCTAATATTTGGACTGATCGTGTTTATTAATGAAGTGCATCTGAGTTATTTATTTAAGCTACGAATGTATCTGCAATCTATGAATTAGCTGCGATTGTAATGCTCTGTGGGGATAATAGTTGATGCACATGTGGATGTGAATGTATTGATCATATATGTTAATGATAGTAGCTTGGTTTATGGTTACATGATGATTATACTGTTAAAATCTCAATAATAGGCTTGTTTCTGTGTGAACCTGATAGATCCAACAAAGATCTGCCTTAATTACTTACTCTCTCCCAGGGTGCGAAAACCTGGTTCAAGCACCCTCCCATAGTACTTCGGGTGAGACCTTGGCCTGCGAAGGTAGGTCATTGCCCAAAGGGCCAGTATTATAGGGGTTTATTGGAAAACCTTAACTCCGAACCTGGGTCAGGACCCCTGAAGCCAACACCTCTCTATATTGTCTTATTTATGATTTTCTGAAACATGTACAAGTTCTTGCTTTCACTACATTTCTCAACTTACATATTGTTTGGGGCCTTTTCTTCATATCTGGAAGAAATTTTGCATGAGGAGATACCATGTGGTTTTTGACATAATAAAACCCTAAGATGAATATTAAATTCATGCTTTAAACTTGATTTCATGAAATATAAAGTGGCAAGTGGACCCATTTTATTCATTCAAAAGACAAAAGGAAGTGCTTCACTTGAGGGGAATTAGGGCCTTGAAAGTAACCATGAAGAAAATGGCTTAAGGCCACCAATAGAGCCTCCATAGAATAACTCAGAGCATATTTGATAGGAACCAAAATGATCGTGGTGCCCCAACCATGGACACCCCAATAAAATCCAACAACCCACACTATTAGATAAGCAGAGAAAAATGACTACATGGCCCATTGCATCATGACATCCTTCACACTATAAAAT
This sequence comes from Pinus albicaulis, assembly GCA_034641835.2. Taxonomy (NCBI): domain Eukaryota; kingdom Viridiplantae; phylum Streptophyta; class Pinopsida; order Pinales; family Pinaceae; genus Pinus; species Pinus albicaulis. Next base: position 143,957,320 of record CM076572.1, on the reverse strand, counting down.
CTCATATGTGATTGTCTCCATCATATTGTGCCCCGAGACCATATAACCAACACAAAAACCCATTGAGGATAAAATGTCATCGACGATGCATCGAAAGGCACAAATTAATTTTATAGTGCCCCTTTGTTATGCATAGCTCCCACCAAATAAGAGGAGTCTAAACTACTCTTCCTCAGCAAAGAACAACTCTAATTGTCCTCGCAACCACCATAATGCACCTTGTAACCTTTGGCATCTTCACCACACCCAAATCTACAACTGAATCCACTTCCTATGACCAAATTGCATTAGATAACGCCTCCTCATGCCACCATTCTGATAAACTATCAAATCCTTGAAACCCTTGACCCTCATAGAAAACATTTGCAAAGTCCTCTCCATTCACATCTGATTTGAAATGTTGTAAAAAGTAATGGTAGCGTATAATATTCTCCCTCCTGTGGTTGTTTGAACTCGTAACATCCTTTCATGTGGTGAGATAAACAACCATCAGCGTGTTCAAAATTTAGATTACCCTCTCCTTTTTATTACTAAATAGTCAACACTACTCCATGCCTATTTTATTATATATCCCCTAGTTTTACCAAATACTCATTTTAATACCTCCAAAACCTATAACCCTCTACCCAAAATCTCCACCTGCAATATTTGTAATATATTGGCTCTATTTTTCACAATTTTAAAACCCCCTTTATGAATGAACATGATAATTAATAAATTGCAGCCCCTATGGTAAGTCGTCCCTTGAAGCGGTGATGCCATTTCAGCCTTTCGTAATGGTCAATCCCATATCATTTGATGATCGGCCACATCATCCACATCCCTCTATGAATTGCATGAATGAATTCAATCATGAGGATCCTGTCCCTCAAACTCATCCTATAGTTGATTCCTCCCCTCTTTCCAATAAGTTGTCCTGTGTAGCTAGGTTTCCTTTCTACCCTTTGGATATGGTCTCGCCCCCTGGTACATTTTACCTTGAAAAGGAATTGGAGGCTATTTTGTCCTCATCTGAGAATTTGTTTCCCATTTCTATTAAAACATCCCTGTTTCCATAATCCTCTAGATTCTGGAGGTCAATCATATAAAAATGTCACACATAGGAAGAAGATAACCCCTAAATATAAAAAGGTTTTAGTCTGTAGCAAGATTGAATTGTGTTATGTTGATGAGGTTGGATCTCCCAATAACTGGTTTGATGTTAATTCTAGTTTTACTATTTGGAATGTCTCTATTTATTATTTTGATGGATTTTGGGTCCTTATAGGGGATGTAACCGTGCATGCGGTGCCTCCATAATTATTATTTCCATTAACATATGGGGTTTTAGAGAAACCCCAAAATTAAGTTTCCTCAGAGGTATTGCTCGGGTCAATAAACCCTCTCTAATACTTTTCCAAGAAATGATGGTTTGCAGAGATAAGGAGCGGGAGGCAATGTTGTCTGTGCGCCCTGCACTACATGTAGTTTAAACTTATGTTATTAGATTATCTTGTGGTTTGTGGGTTATGTGGGATCCAAAAATTATTGAGATGCGGGAATTTCCATCGTGTAAATGGATTATCACGATCAGAAACATGATGGGAAATTGTCAAAGGGTCTGAATTCTTAATTCATATGCTCCATATGTGGGGTGTAGACTATTTTGGGACTAGGTTGCGCAATCTGGAATCCTTCGATTAAGTTCCATGATCATCACAGGGGATCTTAATTTTTTAATGGGGAGGGAAGATATTTAACGACTTAAGTCAAGAATTGATAGTATGGTTTTTTATTTAAGAGGTTTGTTGGATTATTTTTCCCTATTGTATGTGACGCGAGATCCTCTTGGCCTCACTTGGAGGAATAGGAGAACTAGTGAGGAGGGTATCTAAAAAAAATGGATAGATTTCTATTTAATCATACTATGGTTAATCATCCGACAGATATAATATCTTATATTATTCCAACATTTATTTCTAATCACTTGCCCATTATGCTGACATGGGATGAAGGGGAACAAAAGAGATCATAACCCTTCGAATTCAACCCGAAATGGCTTAAAATGGATGAATTTGGGGATCTGGTCTGAAATTTTTTGTCTCAGTCATTGCTTCCTCCTCCACAGAATCACATGACATCCATATGTTGAAATCTTAGAGAGCTAAAAAGGGCCGCTCAATAATGGATTAGGGGGATGAAGGAGGGTGCAACTAAAGCTAATAGGGATATTGACATTTTCTTATTTTATTTCAATGGTCTTCAGGACCCATTATTCTTCTCAGATGAATACCAACATATGATCATTTAATTGGAGGGTAAGAGTAGGGACATTCTTTGTTCATGGGAAGACAACATATGCATGAAGAGCACGGTGACATGGATAAAATTTGGAGATGAAAATACCAAATATTTCCACACACATTTCAATACCATGAAACAAATCAATTCCATAAGGAGGATAAGAGATGGCATTGGAAACATATCCAGTTCATAGAGATCTATTGAACGGACGACGGTCACAAATATCAAAGGCCAATTCTCGGCACATGAGACATCTTTTTGGTCGCAAATGAATTTCATAGAAGAATTTCCAAACATGTTCACATCAGAGGATAATGACAGATTGGGACAACCAATCACAAGGGAGGAATTGAAGAAGATATTGAAGGAATGTGCAAAGGAGAAAATTTGGGCCTGGATGGGTGGGGGGTTGAACTTTTTATTCACTTCATTGATTTGATGATCTTGGATTTGTTGGAAGTAGCTGAAGAATCTAGGATTCATGGGTTCATCTAGGGGGCCATAAATGCGATTTTCATAGCATTAATCCACAAAAGGGTGGAACCAAGAACCTTTTCATACTAACGTCCCATATCTCTCTACAACTCGGTGTACAAAATGATATCAAAATTGATTGCAAGTAGGTTGAGGAAGGTATTGTCAAATCATATTATAGAGGAACAATTTGGTTTCTTAGAAGGTATAGATATACAAGATGTAAATGGTATTTCCCAGGATATTATGCACTCTATTAAATCACGAAAATAAAGAGCTAGCCTTCTAAAGGTAGACCTGAGCAAGGCATATGATTGCATTGATTGGAAATTCCTCTTATTAGTCCTGTTAAAATCTTGTATGTCTCTATTTAACACTAAATGGATTTTGGCATGTTGCAAAACAAAAAAAATTCTTGTCATTATTAATGGCTTTCCTTCATATTGTTTCAATGCATATAGAGGAATTAGACAGGTTTGCGACATGTCTCGATTTCTCTTTTTCTTAGTTATTGATTGTTTCAGTAGAAAAATTAGGGTGTCAAAGTGTTGAAATTCAACAAGAAAATGCACCACATACTAGTGATCTGAAATGACTGTATTAGTTTTGTTGTGCTAAGTGTCTTTTTAGTTATAAAACATGTGAGTACTTGTCTCCATAGTTTGCTTAAGGATTGAGGATTTTAACCACGAAATATAGATGATTTTAGTGAATTAGAAGCATGACATAAGAGAAAATAACACTAAACAGAACTGTGAAATAGAGAAATAAAACACCACATAACATTTACACAGCAAGCATGATGAAGTAGTTCACCCCTCCTAGGCTACATCTTCTGGTACAGCTCCCAATGGCATGTCTATATTTCATTATGCTCAAAATTTTGCAAATACATGTAGTTACAAGCCTCTAATGGTTTTTTTCTCTGCCCCAATGGCTCCAGAATGCTCCAATTAGTCTAGATTAAATCTTCATTCACTCTAAATGGGAAAAAATTGAGCCTCCAACTCATTTGCCTAGTAACACCTACAAAAAAATCCACTAATTGTGGAGATCTCCACTTAACTGGAGTTATTTTGGAAATTTCCGCCATATAAAATGCGCCTCCAGAATACCCGCCAGTTTAAACTGTAGCATTAAATTTAGGTAGTTAGGGGTGGCCACATGCCAACCCCCCATTCTGTGGTGACTACCTATGGTGGAGCAGAACTCCACTTAAACCATGGGTAATGTTGTTTGAACTGGAGTTTAAGTGTGTTAACAAAACCGTCGAAGTTTAAACCGCACAGAGAAACATTATTAAACCATCACATGTGATAGTATTGTGGAGTTAAATTTTGCAGAGACTAAACCATCAGAGAAACCTCTGACTAAAACATCGCCATGTGACAAGGTTGTAACTGTGGTGATAAATGTCACGGTTCTACATCCGTCGGAGGTTACGTTTATGATAATTATTTCCATGTGAATGCTCTATGGGACCTTTGGCAGGTTGGGACCGTCAGCGGTCCCAACTCCCAAACGAACATGTATTAGACTTGAAAAATAACTTTTCCACTACTATGGTTAAGACTCATAGCATAGTGCAGGCGGTGTGGCGGGTGGTTTCTCTACCGGAGGCTGCGGGGTCAAGCCCTGCGGACCTCCATAAAATTTTACTATACCACGGGACACGTGGCGGCCTCAGGGCTGGCCACATGTCACCCTCCCATTGGATTATAAAACATAACTTACAACCCACCAACAAATCAAAATGCACCACTTGTCAGCCTCTGAATAGCTCTAGGAGAAGGAATATTCCTTGAAATATTCCTTTTTTCTGACTGTGCATCCTCCATGATGAAGGGAATCCGAGTCAAACCTATTGGAAAATTTAGTTGTTTGGGAATTCGATCAGAATGCGATATCTCCCTCATACTACATCGGTTTTTCAAACAGTTTGTGGCGCTGAAATCAGGAAGATGAGATCTACACAACCATCCTAGTTTCAACCCAATCTTGTAACTTTCAATTTTGAGCAAAATTTATGAACTCCTGATCACTCCTCCCATTGGGAAGATTTTGGACCCCAAAAGACTTGATTACATGTTCAGTAGATGAGGGTACAACTCCCTCACCTTTACAACCTCCACCCACTGTGCCTTGCTTGTCTTAATTCCTTTGAGCCAACTCAAAGTTAGTCAATACTACCCCTCTTGGATGCTCTTGTCCTCCTGTCAAGAATTGTATCTTCCTTGAGCTCATCTAGAAATTCTGGCAAGAAATATTTAATAGAAAGCAGTTTAACATCACTTCCTTGATCATCGATCAAAGGTGGCTCATACAAACGTAAGTTTTCAACATTAACAACTGAATACATTTGCATATATGAAGGCAAGTCAAGTTGAAATGCATTGTTACCAACTTTCTTTATGATCTTCAGTGGACCATAGCGAATGGGTTTGATCTTTTTACCTTTTCCTTACATCCTTTCTTTGATAATGTGCAACCATACCTCATCTCCCTCTTGAAACTTGTGATCAACTCTATGTTTTTCATGCCTCTCCTTGTATTTGTTTTGAATTTTCTCAAGCTGTTCTTGAACTTGTTGATGTATAGTCTGAATTTTCTCAATGAAGTTTCGAGCCTTGTCAATATCACTATGCCCATCAATTGCAACATCCTTTTCAAAGATGAAGTCTAATGGCGATTTTTGCAAATACCCAAAGCATAATTCAAAAGGTGGTGTATTTGTAGAAGAGTGCTTGGCCAGGTTGTAAGCGTGTTGAATGTAATGTAGTTGCTCATCCCACAACTTAGGATGTTTGCTGCAATATCCTCTCAATAGATGCACAACGGTTTTGTTCACCACCTTGGTCTGTCCATCAGTTTGTGGATGAAATTCAATACTCTTTTTCAACTTTGTGTCCATCATACTCCAAAGATTGGACCAAAAATTCCCAATGAACCTGGAATCCCTTTCACTAACAACAGAAGTTGGAAATCCATAATGAACCCATACATGTTGAAAATAATTTCAGTAGTTTGTTCGGTAGTAATGGTTTTCTTACATGGCATAAGGATACACATTTTATTGAATCTATCCACAAATACATAAAGATATTCATGTTTTTTTTCTTGACATAGGTAGACCTCCAAAAAATTACATGGAGACACTCTCCTATGGCCTTGATGGTACCGGTAGTGGCATGTACAACCCAAGCTTCCTATTACTAAATTTTCTTGTTTGAAACATAGAACAACCTCTTATAAAACGTGACACACTATCTATCATGTGACGCCAATAGCAATACCATTGTAGATGTGCCACTGTTTTTCTTACCCCAAAGTGTCCAGCAATAAGAGATGAATGAGCTTCTCTCATGACACTTAGCCTCTCTCCTTGTGGTATACATAGTTTTCCCAAATGAAACAAAAAAAAATTATGCATGTTATAATCATTTTCTTCAACTTGATTCCCTTCACTCAAACTAGCATACACATCTTGAAAATAAAAATCATGTGCATATTTTTCTATGTAACTCTCATGTACAATAGAATCATTCTTGAGTAAAGTAGATGCACTAATAATCGGTCTTGAAAGCATATCAGAAAATTTATTGAAAATAACTTTCTTGTACCTTATAACCAAGTGAAACTGTTGACGAAATCCCATCCACCTGAAATGTCATGATTTCTACAATTTTGTTTGCAACTGTAAGTATTGTAATGGTTGGTTATCGGTATGTACAATCGTCTCTTTACCCATCAAGTAGTGTTTCCACTTCTTTAAGTTTTGTACCACCACATATAGTTCTTTTTAATATGTATGATAATTAGTTACAGCACCATTGTATGTTTCAGAATGAAAAGCGATAGGCTTACCAAGATGCAAAAGAACTATGCCCATGGCATAATCACTAGCATCAGTTTGTATCTCGAATTGTTTTCTCAAATTAGGTAATGCAAGGACTGGAGCTGAACTAATCTTATCTTTTAAAGCTTCTAAAGCTTGTTGTTATTTGCCTCCCCATTGGAATCCTTTCTTCACACTTGTCAATGCATGCATAGGAGCTGCGATGGCAGAAAAGTTAGCAATAAACTTTCTCCAATACTGAGTTGCACCTACGAAAATTCTTACCTCGGTTACTGTTTTGGGAGTGGGCCATTTCACAATGGCTTCCACTTTAGAAGGATCAATTCTCAACTCTCCTCCTCCTACAATGTGTCCCAAATAAATCAAAGAAGTCTTTCCAAACTCACACTTTGACATCTTAAGAAACAATTTCTCTTTATTCAAAACATCAAGCACACTATTCACATGAGAGATATGTTCTTCTCTTGTTTTGTTGAAAATCAATATGTAATCTAAGTAAAAAATCACAAATTCATCAAGGAATGGATGCAAAACACTATCCATAACATGCATGAAATTTTTTGGTGCATTACACAAACCAAATGGCATAACCAACCACTCAAAGAGTCCTTGTTTGGTTTTGAATGTAGATTTCCATATGTCAATTTCTGCAATTCTTACTTGATGATATCCACTTCTTAAATCTAACTTAGTGAAAAACTTTGCTTCTTTCAGCTAATCAAGAAAATCATCTATCCTTGGGAGTGGGTATCGATTCTTTACAGTTATCTTGTTCAAAGCTCTGAAGTCTATGCACATGCGCCAAGTCCCATATTTCTTTCGTATCAAGACTATGGGTGAATTGCATGGTGAAGTGCTTGGCCTTATGATTCCTTTCTCCAGCCTCTCCTTGATTTTACTCTTTATTTACAAATTCTCCATTATCGACATGCGATACATTCCGATGTTTGGAAGATGACAATATTGCTGCAACTGAATCTCATGTTGAATCTCCATTTTTGGAGGCAATCCTGTTGGCTCTTGAAACATCTCATGATGTGCATCAACCACGTCATATAAATTTGGTTTCAACTTTGGATCACATCCCTCAAATGATTCATGATTAACATCATCTTTAGGCTTAATCATTATAAGAACAAAATTCTTACTGGAATTCACCAGCCTCTTAACCTGTCTAGCATTTACCATAGCAATGTTTGTCTTCTTCCGATGTGCTCTAACAATGTACTCCTTGCCATCTTTGAATAAATGGTATTATTCCTCATGGAGATGGAAGATCGCTTTCCTATCATACAAGTAAGGACTCTCGAACACAATACCAGTTATGTCAAGCGCAACCACATCTAATTCAACTGTGTCAACAAAATGTACAGTTATTGCAAACCGAAATATACACTTCTTTGAAACCTGTAAATTTGCATCCTTACAAATCCAACCAAGTGGATATGGTTTTGGATGTGGTATGGTCTCAAGGTTAATTTTCTTGACCAAGTATTCAGAGATTAATTTTTCTTGTGACCCACTGTCGAACAATGTGTCAATCTTATTATGTTTGGATATGACCCTCACATGAAACAGTTCAATTATTTCTTCTTCATTTGGAGCATGTATGTGATAGATTGATGTACTAGTATTGGGTTTAGGTTCAATTTATTTCCCCTTCATGTTATTCAATCCCCTGGTTGTAATTTTAGATTCATTCCTTGAATCTTCTCCTAAATAATATGTAGTTGTAGCTACAATTTTCTGTTTCCCTTTGTTGTTGTATTTCTTGGGCCTCATTTCAGGATGTAATTTCCAACAATGATTTTCATCATGGCCTTCTTTTGAACAATTTTTACAAACCAATTTTTCTCCCTCTTTCTTAACAGATGCATTCTTTTTGCTTTTACCTTTTGAGGTTTTCTCTTTGTTTTTCCCCTTAAAATATTTATTCCTACCCTCTTCAGAAATGTTTTTCCCTCTAGCTTCTAGATATGTGGACTGGACACATGCTTCACTAGACTTGTGGGGTTAAACATGAGAATAGTATGTTTTAGGTAGCTATGTAAGCCTCCTGTGTACTTGAGCAAAGCATCTTGGCTCTGCAAATCTACCCCTTATAAGAGAGCTCTTCTCCTAAATTCTTGGGTGTATTCTTGCACATTTTGTCCCTTCAATTATCTAAAGTTTTTCCAGTCATTATGGCTTTCTACATATGAGCTAATGGATAAAATTGTTGTTTTATTACATTAATGAAATCAGTCCATGATAGAATAATCTAACCATGCTTCTTGATCTCCTCCTTTGTCTTGGCTTCCCACCAAACAAGTGTTGCACCTTCCATTCTCTATGAAGCTAATTGGATTTTGGTATCATCATCTTGAAGGTTCTGCATTCTCAAATAGACCTCCAATTGCCTAATCCAATTATCAAATTTTTCTGCATCGACTTCACCATTAAACATTGGCAATTCAAACTTAACATCAAGTTTTTAAAAAGGACTTTTACCAGTGTTCTTTGACTTGTGTGGCTGATGTACTGAAGATGAAGTAGAGGATGATGATGATGAGGGTTAGGATGGTGACTTTCCACTCCCTCCATTTCCCTTCTTTGACTTATTTTCATCATTGTGACCTCTTGAAGATCCTTGTCCTTCCTTGTGAAGTTTGGATCCTTCTCCTTCCAATTTCTCATTCCTTTCTTGATAAAGGATTCTAACCATCTCAGTCATGTCAAGGAATTCTTTCCTGAACACTCTTTCTTCTTGTTTGGGATCAACTTCTTCATGGATTTCTCCTTCCTCTTGAGGCATTCTTAATTTTGCTTCTGCTTCCTTAGGAGGTGAACTAGGTGGTGGATATTGTGGCAATATTGCTCTCCTTTGCTTTGGCTCTTCTTGAGACCCTTTTGTTCCCACCAAATTTCCTTCTCCTCTTTTGAGATTGAGCCTTGTAAGCATCTAAAACTTGCAAAAATTTAAACAAATATTTGCACAAAACAACACCAGAGAATAAACTCTGGCTCCAATACCAGTCTGATCTGAAAGGACTGTATTAGTTTTGTTGTGCTAAGTGTCTTTTTAGTTATAAAACATGTGCATACTTGTCTCCATAGTTTTCTTAAGGATTGAGGATTTTAACCATGAAATATATATGATTTTAGTGAATT